>JAECMU010281486.1:0-14337 GCA_016106625.1 Dracogyra subfuscus | reverse complement strand
TTTTTTCTTCTCGACATAACCATATGTCCGACGCCGATATAACCGTACTTATAATGTGTTGAGTGCGTCGTTAAACAAAAAAAACAAACAAAAAACAACAACAAACAAAACATATAATTAGGATATTTTTGTTTTGTTCCGTTCGGAAAACGGTTGCATAAAACAATTAGTCAAACTTGTGTCATTTGTATGAGTAATAACTATTGCCCAGAAATGTTTATATAATCTACAGACATTTTAAATATATTTCTGATAAGCTGAGTGTTCCGGACGGGACAAGAAAAAACCCCAGTAAGACTCTAATATAAAGTATACTGGCCTTTAAAGGGACATACCCTAGTTTTTAAACACTAAGACATAGTTTTGACTATTAGAGGCGTTTTTTGTTAACTGAAATCATACTTTACTTAAATTTTATTGTTTAAAGTATCCATTTCCGTACATTCGAGTGTTTTTGGTCATCCTGATGTTTTTTTAATATCACAAAATGCATTTCTCATATTTTTAAAAAGGCACGTGCCTTTGAGAAGTAACAGTTATGTAGTCGAGCTTTATAATATTTTAGAGGGTATTTCACCATTTCAAAGTTAAAAGACTCATGTTTCACTCAATTGTAACTTTATCAAAATGTGTTACAGGTTTGTAAATTAAACTAAACTTAATGTTAATTTTCATGAACTGAAAGTAGGGTATGTCCCTTTAAAAGGACATTCCCGAGTTTGCTGCAACGTTTAAGCTGTTATCGACTAACATACCCGTTTTAACGATTGTAATTGCATATCAAATATATATTTCTGCATAAAATATTAGTGGCTGTATATTAAACGTGTTGCTGATAGTACTAACATTTTTACTAAGTTAAATTTCATTATATTTTCTAAAATATTATTTTTTCGCAAGTACGAAATTATTTGAAAACAGAATCCAGTTTGGGCTCCTTTCAAATATTAAGACGACCAGAAACATATTGAATATACAGACACTGGTATTCTACACAAGAAAACGTATTTAATATGTAAGTTTAATCGTAGAACTATTTTATTAATCGAAAACATGTTATAACCTAGCAAACTCAGGAATGTTTGAATGGAAATACGATAAAAAAAGAAAAATAATAATATAGAACAAAATATCGCCAAATGTTATTGTTTCTTGGTGGACTTAAGACTACTTTCAAAAAGAAAGACATTTTTATCGCTTTATAATTCTGGATGATATTTTTGTAATTTAAATTGTGGATCGACGGGTCTACGTCCGCGTATGTTGGTTATGTCCTTATCGCAAAACACAACCTGTCAATCAAATATTGAATCAGCCACTTCAATACTGTTTAAAGATTGATCGAGTTGATATCTTCCTGTTTGGTAAAACAAACTATGAGCGTTCGAGACGAAGTAGGGTTTGGTGGGGGTGGGGAAGGGGGGTCAACTGCCCCCCTCCCCTCATCAGTGCTTGGACAAATCCTCGAATTCGGACAAAAAGGAAGGAAATATTTGGACTAAAGGTTCTTACTTGAAACCTTTTTTTACCAGGAATTTCTATCATTCTATTTTCAATATTAGTTGTACAAAAATTGTAGTGATTAGGTTTGACTCGTATAATAGCTATTTGCGAGTAAAACAGACATGAATAAAAGTTGTTGAAGCACTTTCGTTTAATTCGGGCAAACATCAGCCTACCTTGGGCCCCAGCACCACCACCCTCCTTACAACAACAGCCCACCAGTGAGAGTGTAAAAAAGCAATGTTTGCGATTCTGTTGTTAAATCTATTATTATCAGCAACTTGAGTAAGCTAAAAGTATATATTACACGTTGCTCATACCACTTTGTAGACAATAAATATAGAAATAATGAGTCCAGTCAGTCTTAAATGTCCCTTTGACATGCACATATTTACATAAGATATATTGCGTGTGTAAACCATAGCGTGTACGCGCGCAATTATGGGTCAATAAACGTGCATGCGCATGCGTGCTTTTAATAAGTTCATTAAATATTACATTGTAAAGAGATGAAAGTGTTACTGGTATAAAATTCTCACTTAAATTTAATTTCCGTATAGATATGTAGTTTTTATCGCCAATGACATTTGGTCGTTAAAATTCAATTTTAAAAAACCCATCAAAACCAAATCAAACAAACAACACCCCTCCCCCCCCCAATTTAATTTTTTTTTTAAATTAACAATAATATAATACCCCCACCAAAAACAAACAACAATTAACTAACAACAACGACAACAAAAACCGAAGAAGACCCCATCCCCCAAAGATCCCAAAATCAAAACAATGGTATTAGCTAGAAAGGAAAGATTATGGACATAACTCCCTAGAAATGCAATGCAAAGGAATTGACCTAGGCCAACCGCTATAATATTAGCTAGAAAGGCTACAACTCCTAGGAAATTTAATACACTGGTTATGTAACTGACTAAGGCCCGACCTCGGTGACGTATTGTTTAGGTCATCGGACATAAGGCTGGTAGGTACAAGGTTCGCAGCCCAGTACTGGCTCCCACCCAGACCGACAAAATGGGTAGGTGTAAGGCCACTATCCCCTCTTCTCTCTCAGAAACCACTAACAATTAACAACTAACCCACTGTCATGGACAGACAGCCCAGATAGCCTAGGTCTGTGCCCAGGACAGCGTGCTAGAACCTTAATTTAGATATAAGCACGAACATAAGTTTAAATGGAATATCTAAGGCCAACCGCAACGATATTGAACTATGAACACAACTCCCTGTAAATATAATGTAATGCAATTTGACTTAGGCCAACCGCTATTATATTAGATGAAAGGGCTAGATTATGGACACAACTCCTGACATTAGCTAACATATGGAATCAACTCCTTGGAAATGTAATGTAATTGACTAAGGCTAACCGCTATGTTATATTCTACAAAGGCAAGACTATGGATATGACTCTCTGGAAATATAATGTAATTGGCTACGGCCAACGACTGTGAAATTAGCTGGAAAGGCTAGACTATGGACACAACTCCCTGATATTAGCTAACATATGGAAACAACTCCTTGGAAACGTAATGTAATGTAACTGACTAAGGCCAACCGCTATGATATTAGCTGGAAAGTCTAGACTATGGAAACAACTCCATAGAAATGTAATATAATGTATTGACTAAGGCCAGCCGCTATGATATTAGCTGGAAATGCTAGACTATGTGTACAACTCCCTGATAAAAGCTAGAATGGCTAGCCTATGATCACAACTCACTAGAAATGTAATGCAATATAACTGACTTAGGCCAACCACTATGATATTACCTGCAACGGCTAGACTATGGAAACAACTCCATAGAAATGTAATGTAATGTAATTGACTAAGGCTAACCGCTATGATATTACCTGCAAAGGCTAGACTATGGAAGCAACTCCATAGAAATGTAATGCAATGTAACTGACTTAGGCCAACCGCTATGATATTACCTGCAAAAGCTGGACTATGGAAACAACTCCATAGAAATGTAATGTAATGTAATTGACCAAGGCTAACCGCTATGATATTAGCTGCAAAGGCTAGACTATGGAAGCAACTCCCTAGAAATGTAATGCAATGTAACTGACTTACGCCAACCGCTATGATATTACCTGCAAAGGCTAGACTATGGAGGCAACTCCTTAGAAATGTAATGCAATGTAACTGACTTAGGCCAACCGCTATGATATTAGCTGCAAAAGCTAGACTATGGAGGCAACTCCTTAGAAATGTAATGCAATGTAACTGACTTAGGCCAACCGCTATGATATTACCTGCAAAAGCTGGACTCTGGAAACAACTCCATAGAAATGTAATGTAATGTAATTGACTAAGGTTAACCGCTATGATATTAGCTGCAAAGGCTAGACTATGAAACTGCAAAAGCTGGTCTATGGAAACAACTCTATAGAAATGTAATGTAATGTAATGTAATGTAATGTAATGTAATGTAATTGACTAAGACCAACCGCTATGATATTAGCTGGAGAGTCTAGACTATGATCACAACTCCCTAGAAAAATAATGTAATGTAATTGACTACGGCTAACCGCTATGATATTAGCTTGAAATGCTAGACAATGGACACAATTCCCTGATATTACCTGGAAAGGCTAGACTATGAACACAACTTCTTAGAATGTAATGCAATGTAACTGATTTAGGCCAACTGCTATGATATTAGCTGGAAAGGCTAGACTAAGAGCTTACATTAGCTAGAAGGGCTAGATTATGGATATAACTCTCTGGGAATGTAATGTAACTGACAGAGGCCAACCGTTATGGTATTAGCTAGAAAGGCTAAACTATGGACCCAATTCCCTGGGCATTCGGATGACGCGTATGTTCCCAGGTCAGGCGTTCTTGAAATATCTCCGTGTATGTCAACACGTGTCAAATATTTGATTGATTAGAAGGTGCTTGGGTTACTAGCTGTCTATAAAACGTCTTGTATGGTAGTGAAATACATCGCACTGTCGGCGTGGAATATTTGGAAGATAAAACCATTCATGTAAACAGATTATAATTAATACTTCTTTATCTGCAATAGAATCACAGATCGCCCTTTCATCGTAGAAACTATTTAATTAGGAATAGCGAAGGCCAACACCTGGTGATTCAAAACCTTCAGAGCTTATTTTCAGGTTCTGAGCTTTTTCTGCAGTTTCTGTTTCAAGAGTACCAAGAAATGGCATTCGTGTTTCTGCATGACTCCGATATCATCAGAGGCATAGCCGTGTCTGAACCAGCGATGGGACGTAGTCCGGTGGTAAAGCGTTCGCTTCATGCGCGGTCGGTCTAGGATCAATCCCCGTCTGTGGACACATTGGGCTATTTCTCGTTCCAGTCAGTGCTCCACAAATGGTGTAACGAAGGCCGTGGTATGTACTATCCTGTCTGTGGAGTGGTGCGTATAAAATATCCCTTCCTGCTAATCGAAAATAGTAGCCCACGAAGAGGGGACAGCGGGGTTTCTCTGTCAACATCTGTGCAGTCCTTAAAGGGACCGTCAACTCCAACAAGAGCCTTATGTGTTGGAAAGATGCATACCCGGACCACCAACACATACTGACACTTTAACAAATGAAAAACGCATATTTTTTGGAGTTAATGAAAAAACCCATGTTTATTCCTGCTAACTAGGGGAAGCCATTTTGTTTCGTTTTCATGGCTTCGACCAATTCCTGTATGTACAGTGTAAAAAAACCCCACAACCGCTCTACTTTACGACAAGGCGTTTCACTTTCATCAACCTGCCTTGTAAAACAAAATAAATGACTTGATTGTATTATAAACTATTTAACAAAATATAGTTCAGTTTTCATCAGTAGAACGAAATGAAGTTATAGTATTTTTTTCTCTTAAAAAATCCCCAAAGAAAAAATGCATATTATTAGGCTTATTGGTAGAGTACGTTGGAACAAAAGCGACCACTCGCGATACTTAATTGGAATTTTCCTTTCTTTGAGACTACGTTTTGTGATTTTAAATGGGAAAGTCTACTTAATCAAGGGTTTTACAGGATTGTGTACAGTAATAATGCAGGACGGCTGATAATGTTCATTTCGATTTTAGGAGTGTCCGCGCGGTTATCACACAACACCCTGTGATCTTCAGAAAAGAGGTACCTAATTTTAGTGTGGCTAGAGACATTCTCAGGGGACCGTCGAAATATATACCTGCCAATCAGGAACCACAGGTACTGTCCATGGAAAGAAAATAACAATTAAGTAAGAATACAGTACGTGTGTTAATTTATGGACAAAACATAATACTATCATTTCGACACTTTTACAATGGTGGTTTAATTTGTATTGAAAAATAATATATACTTATTACTGGTTTACTGGTATGGATATTATTACAGAACATTGCGATGCATCAACAAAAATCAGGTGCGGTTTACTTCTTCCGTTCTAAAACTAATTCCAGACGTGACATGTTAGTATTACATAATCACTGGCTCGCAAAAGGATGTATTCACTGGGATGGTACAAAATGTCTGCGCCCGTTATATATAATAGCCGTCACATTTAACCGTTTTATTAATTAACTACATGATTATACTTGATGTTATTAAACAATAATGTGTATTATATATCGTTGAATACGCATACTAGTCCAAAAGCCTTGTGTGAGCATCCCTGCAAGCTTATGTCTGACGTCATATAACTTTAAATAGAATATGCTGAGTGCGTCATTAAATAAAACATTTCATTCCGTGTCTGGACTAAGAGGGTTCGAATATGAAACTGGTGAACCATCTTCTTTACATTTGTCTTTGGACACCAATATGAATAGCCTAATATTGCATTGTGAAAATTGTTTTAACCTCAGCGGGAATGAGGAGTAGGGGTGGGGTGCGGTTCGTTCTGGAACTCCTGACCTCTCCCCAATCTACGCCCCTGACCCTCTTCATAGATACTGCGGAGTCTAGTTCAGTGGTAGAGTACTCGCCTGACATTTTGTGGGTCGTAGGATCTGTTGAGTTTGAATTGATGTTGTTATCCAGATTTGGGCATTTTCGTTTATTTGTTGCAAACATCAGCCTGTCCTACCTTCTAAATTGGGAGCCCTGTAATGTCACATAGGAGCTCTGCATGGTTAAAGAACCGCATAGAGCTCCTGTCTCATAGAGCTGCCGTGCATCTCAATGCGTCAGTATGCCCGATCGTCCCGCATTCAGCTCCCCTGTCATCAAATATGAACAACTACAACAAAAACTACTAACTATGTTTTACTTTAAGTTCTACTCCTTTATTCCGTAATCAACATCATCATCATCAAAAACAACAAATCACCATCGTTGTGGGCGTCATCATCATCATCAATATCATCATCATTATCATCCGAATAATCATTATCTATGTTCTAAAACTTTTGTCTGCAATCGTTTACTTCTCATCAATGTAGGTTAAAAGTTATATTTGGCTTGACATGTGGATTAAATTGTGTCCCGATTAAAAGGTTGTGACCACAACGCATACAGCTTCTCACGGAGCTCTTTGCGACGTAACAGAGACCATGCGCTTATGTGTACATACCATGGTCCACATGCATGGCGGCTAGTTACGTTTAAACCAAAATATCTCCTATATCAACAAGTTTGTTTTGTTTAACGATAACATTAGAAGCCATTGATTTATTAATCATCAGCTATTGGATATCAAACATTTGCTAATTTTAACATTTAGTCTTAGAGAGAAAACCCGCTACATGTTCCATTAGTAGCAAGGTATCTTTTATATGCACCGTCCCACAGACAGGAGAGCACATATACCACGGCCTTGTATATACAAGTCGTGGTGCACTGGTTGGAACAAGAAATAACCTAATGAGGAGCTCACCGACGGGTATCGATCCCACACCGACCGCGCATCAAGCGAGTGCTTTTCGACTGGGCTACATCTAGATAACTAAAGTATATCCTAAGATCAGCTCGCTTCAACCGTAGATAGTTAAACACACGCAAATCAAGATGGACTGTACGAAGGCTTTGCAGAGAAGGAACGAAATTAATTGTAATGTTTGATAATACAGGTTAACAAATGAAATTTAAAGTTTGTTTTGTTTAGAGAATATTGATTTATTAATCATTGGCTATTGGATGATGCCAAGCATTTGGAAGGGTCTTGTAGGGTGTATACTGCCAAATCAAATCCCATAGACGACAATAGTAACATATGTGGCTAAAACTCCTACCGGCAGCGTATCAATCGACATAAACGCCACGGATATAAATACTACCATCCCTCACACTTCAAGTGAATCAGAAAATAATGGGGGTCAAGCTGCTTGTTTCTGAGATAACGGGTAGCGTCTATGACTACTCTAGTTCCGCACAAAATGCGAGTACCTTTTTTTACAGGTACCCCATACATGTTTCAAGCACAAGGCTACTTGACACAATGGTACTAGATGAAATAAAATTGCATTTTTTTTATTTTTTTTACCCAGATGAAACTATTATTTTTTACAACCAACACACTCACATTTATAATCAATCACAGGTGCACCTCGAATTTTGACCCAGCCGGAAGTTATTTGATTTAGTACTACCTGTATTGGTTTATGACAATATCTCTATGTACTTTTAAATACATTTTGTTTCTGAAATAGCTGCGGCTGAAGGAAGCAACCTTGCTTTGTTTGTTTATGAGCTGAAGGACAAAGACAATAATTGCTTTGAAATTGTTATACTTGACTTGAATATAAAGACCCGCCAACCCATCCTATCAAAATCCTACAGTTTGCTTTACTGGTGAGCATGGGCTTTTGATATACCAGTCGTACGAAACTGGCTGCGATTGCGACTCAGGTGATCTTTGATAATCCGCGGATGTTGCCTGTTTATTCTTAACAAACTAATCGTAAATGGAATACTTGGCAAAATATATTTAAGCTATAATTTATTAAAGAATTTAAAACTAGTATCAAGTCTAAAATCTATTTATTAAAGCCGCACAACCCGATAATGAAAAAAGAAAAATAGCCAAGAATTCTATGGTCACAGACCAAATAGCAAACCCTGTATATGGGCACAGCCGTTATGACAAATTCTGTGTGTTGGAACAGCCAATATCGCAAATTCTGTTTGTCACAGCCGATATGACATGTTCTCTCTATTGGCACAGCCGATATGGAAAACCCTGTTTGTGGGCACAGCCCATATGACAAATTCTGCCCCGAGTGGCGGTGCCGGTTCGTCAAACAGAAATGTAAACGACGAGGATTATAGCCGGTATTAAGAGGAACTCATCAGAGCTGGTCATTTCAAATCCGTTTCCAATGGGGAATTGTAAGACATATTTCGTTACACAATATTCTCGTAGACTAGGTCTAACATGGAATACCTCGAAACAGATTGACGCGTTTCCACTAGCGCGCGTGAATAACTGCGCCACACTGGCGATCAGCGATCCGTTTACGCGGCCAGTTATCACCCCAGCATTATACAAATCTCTTTGGAACATGCCCATTGTTTTTATTTGCATGACGACATCCCACTTGTTCAACTCCGCTGATCTATCTGTAACATTCAGGTTCGTCATATTAAACGGATTCCTCTTCAAGATACTTACAGTTTTATCAACGATTAACCGTGTGGCCCCTTTTATCGCATTTTCAATCATTTTGGGTGTTCTTTCAATTACTATTACTTTGAATTTAATTATTATTACGAAATAAACAAAACCATGCGAGCATGTTCCATTAAGCAAAGGATATTGCCGTATGCATCGAACTTCCAAACAGGAAAACTGAATTTTACTATTTTGGCTACAATGGATTTCCATAAAAGGTAATATCTCTTTTGTCATTGCGATCTTCCATATTCCTTTGCTGACATTATATTCTAAGACTCCTGGATACGTGATGGCTGTGGATTTGTCAAATGATTTCATGTTAGGGACCGTGCATTGCATTTCTGCACCGGCGCACATTAGACAGTATTTGTTCGGAAATACCTTAGATCTGGGTCCACCTAGAACAAAGGACGAAAAGGCCTCGCACTTTTCTCGGATCTCCATCGGCTGACAATTAGACTTGACGGAGCAGGGATTCTCCTCCTGGCGAACGCAAAGTCTTGTCGTCGACTCGTCAAATGGTGCTTTCCAAAAAACTATGGAGAGATCCCGCATCGACTGCAATAATCCTTCTTTAGTTCTTGCTTTAGCGAAGTGGTCCCTTTGAAGTGAAAATTTACCCGACCAGCGCACGGCAGTCCCATTTACTACATTACACTGATGACAGTAAATATTCTTAAAACGATTTCCACTCTCAAGATCGGTAACTGGGACCAGTTCTTCAAAAGAATTCCACTCGTCAGAATGACATCTTTGGCGGATTTCGTCTTCCACGTTAATATCTGAACAGCTGCTTATGAACGTTTGACCCGGAGAACCAGAGCACGTTAGATTGACGGGGAGAATGCCTGACCATTTTTTCAAACTCTCCTTGAGCAGACTCGGGCACTGTTGGCTGAAGTCTTCGCAGCATGTGCGGTAGATGATGCAACGTCCATCGCAAGAACAAGGCAACGCCTGCAAGCGTCCGCATTTTTTCTTGCAAGACCACGACGTCTCGTCACAGACGGACACGTTTTGAGATGTTGTGGTATTGCAGACGTCGATGTTATCGCTAGCCACTGACCCAGGACACAGCAGCAGTGCTTGCAACGCAACCATCAAACGGAACCGGTACATAACTACCGCAATTGACCACATCTGCAATGTCTAAAAAGTTAAAGGATTCCAACAGTTCAATCTCTTCGTTGTAATAATGATGTTCTAAAACTGTACCAATATTGACTGTTGACTATCTTTTCAACACCTAACAGACGTCGATGAGTTGAGAAATGTTTAAGCATTCAGTTCCTTCTCATCTTCTCCACTGCTTTAATGTTTACTGTTTGATTTTACAAGTCTTGTCTTGCGTCCAAGAATATTGGTGACTGCTGCTAACCAATCATTTCTTCAGTGAATAGACGACAATACTGTATTGGGCGTTGGCGAAGATAAAATTTCTTTCGGAAGTGCATGAAAGGGCGTGGACGCGTGGTCTTGCGTGGTATTGCAAGACATGCGTGGTCTTGTGTGGTCTTGCGAATAAATCTGCGGATGACTATGATTAAATCTGCTGTTGAAAATATATATGTTTTAATTTAAAGCATTTAGAAGATTTAATTTTATTTTACTGACAACACTAGAGAAACTTTGATTGATTAATTATCTGTTGTTAGATGTCAAACAGTTGATAATTCCGACACGTAGTCGCTAGAAGAAATCCCTTACATTTTCCACGTTATACCTTTCATATCTTCTTTTTCAATACGGCCTTTCGTTAGTCACTGGCTGAAACGGTGAAAAATACGAGAGATGGTTCAACCCTACGACGAAAGTACCCCAGGCGAGCTCTCTACCAATTAAGATATATCATGCACTACACGGTTCACTAAACAAAAACAAATACTGAGAAGACTTACGTTGCATGAAGGCAGATCACGAAAAATATATGTAGTTACATACGTGTAAGTCAAAAACGGCGTTTTACTTGTGATTTTTATTACTAAATTTTATAGAAATTGGAAGCTGCATCGCAGTTTATGACACGTTGTTCTTTTGTTTCCAAAACCAACCAAAATTAAAACAACAAGCGTTTGGTCATTCTGGCTAATTGTGTCCATAGTAAAAAATAAAAATAAAACATAAATAAATAATAAAAATAAAAACAAATATAGCAAATGAAAACTTCCTTATACAAAGACTACCATAATCCACAGGGAACGCCTTTTTTTCATACTATGAAATTTACTATAAGTTATATCGTCATATCGCACGCAAGAATAGTATGCTTTTGTTATTTCCAAAACACGTTTACTTGTCTTCTTACGTCAAACCAAAATGGAATGAAATATTATTATAGAATGATGGTACGGACTATAGACTACTAGATCGATATGAGTACATCGTGTCGTGACGTTATCTTGAACGGTTTTGGAGTTGTGCTCCGGAAACAGTGAATTTGGTAATGTTTAGCTATTTGTGAATTTGGTTATTCTGGCTAGTTGTTTCCATAGGAACATAAATTATTGTAATGAAAAGTACCACATAGAAAAAGACCACTAGATCAATATGTGTACTGCCGTCATGCGTATTTGAAGTATGATTGTAAGCTACCAATGGTGGTGGTTGTTAGACATGTTCCCTGTTATAAACAGAACCGGAACAGCTAAAATGGTTGAGCATATACAACACCCACTATACAGTCGAATAGTAATTTCAGACTGCTTGGGGCATTCATCGGACTGAACAGCAAAGTAAAAGCTTACTTCATCTGATATGTTATAAACAATACTTCTTAACGGATAGTGGCGAGATTTAGCTTGGGCTGTTTCTCGTTACAACCAGCGCACCACAACTGGATAAAGACAGTGGTATGTGCTGTTTTGTCTGTAGGAAAGTGCATTTAAAAGATCCCTTGCTGCATTAGAAAAAAATGTAGCGGGTTTCCAAATGTTTGACATCCAATAGCCGATGATTAATTAAATAATCTGCTCCAGCTGTGTCCTTAAACAAAACAAACTTCTTGAGGTATATTGGTTATAAAAGTCAAGGAAATCAAATCGAATTGTTTGAGATTTGCAGCTAAGCCATTCCTACCGTGTTAGAAACTAAGCTGCCAGATATTGTTGCTGCCACAGTTCAACTTTATATTACGTCTATGAATGTTGCAGAAGCACCATCGAATCAGTCTGAAGTAGTGTAGTCGGTGTTGTGCTCAACCATGTTCTAGGTATCTTTCCAAAATTAGCTCATGGACTATCTGCTATCTCGAACCAGTCGTAAACATGAGATTACGAATAGGGCAATGTCCGAGTAACTCTCCATTCCTGAAAAATAAAGGAGACGAGGCCCGTTAGGACCGAGTCCCATTTCTCCCAGGAATTAACAGTTACGGGGATATTTCCCTGTTTAAAATACACCAATAGAAATATTATGTATCAAATATGTAAGTATGGATTATAACCTTAGTAGTTCAGGAGGGGTAATAAACTAGTGGTTTTTTTTATCCATTACTGAAAGGTAATGGACATATTTTCAGTGATTATCAGTGAGAAACAGATAGGATATTTTAAAATTATCTTCTAACATTTCATACCATTATTAGCCAATCTAATCTATACTTCAGTGGCATTTCAATATGTCTGACGCCATATAAAAGGGATTTAAGCCTGTTGGTCCGAAGCGAAAAACAACAGGTAGTAATAGGAACGCACAATCATCGGCACTGCGGGGAGTCAAATCTACCCCGGTACCCGTTTTCGTAACCAGATTAGCGCCTGGAACTATGGAGTCGGACGTATTTGATTACGTAAGGTCAGTGCTGGGAATTGATGTCTGGTGTGAAAAACTCAGAACACGATATGACACCTATTCGTCGTTTAAAATCCTTGTTGACTCCAAAAATATCGATAAACTAATGAGTATTTGGTATTTCAACATTTGATTCAAGGTAATAGTGACAATCACAACACTGTGCCTGGGTGGAATAACTACGTATTAGATATGCATCTTGTTATGGCGAGACAATGGTAAACCTAGAACAGGACTTATGTGTGGAAATATGAACAAAACGCGTAGGCAGTTTACATACGCTTTTAGAATATGTCAAAATGAGAATGATAGAATGAAGGCAGATGCTATAGCACAAAATGTGACCGACATGAACTTTCGTGAATTTTGGAAAAATATTTCTACAGAAAATAATAAACGAACTCTATTGGCAACAACCGGGAAAGAGAATATTGCAGGTTTGTTTAAAGAACATTACAAAGAACTTCTAAATTCTGAAGAGTATATTGCTAATAAACGTAAATCCCAGTGAGGTGATTCAGTTCGTTTTTAAAGTTAGCAGCGGGAAATCAGTAGGGAATGATGTTTGTTTTGTTTGTTTTGTTTTGTTTAACGACGCACTCAACACATTATAATTACGGTTATATCGGCGTCGGACATATGGTTATGTCGAGAAAAAACCCCAGTGGTTAGCTGACGGGGATCGATCCTAGACCGACCGCGCATCAGGCGGGCACTGTACCACTGGGCTATGCTGCCCGCTCCAGTAGGGAATGACGACCTCTCAGCGGAACACATCCAATATGCGCCCAAGAGATTATTCGTTCTGTTGTCAGTTTGTTTCAGTGCCATGCTTGTACACGGGCATGCATCTAGCAGTATAACAGATGTTATTCTTGTTCCTAAGGCACAACAGATAAAGGCAATTACTGTCCAATTGCATTAGTAACTGTGATATCAAAAGTTGTGGAACATGTACTGTTATCACGAACAGACCTGTGTCAATCGGATTATCAGTTTGGTTTTAAAAGTGGGACATCTACCAATATGTGCTTATTTGCTTATAAGGAAGTTATTAACTTTTACATTTCACAAGGTAGTCATGTGTATGTTTGATTTTTGGATGCGAAAAAAGCCTTTGACCGAGTAAATCACTAGATATTATATATGACACTTTTGAAAAAAAAGGCGTGTCTACTTTTGAAGTTCGCTTTCTCAAAGCATGGTATTTAACCCAATTGTTTAGTGTAAAATGGGGTACATATATGTCCTGTAAGTTTAATGTAACAAATGGCATCCGTCAAGGTGTGCTAATGTCACACTTATTATTACATCAAAACAAATTAGGGCCTAACGTTTGTTGTTTTCTGAACGCTGGACAGCTTTCATTGTCAAATTGCCACTGAAATGTTTTTATCTAAGGAATATGAATGCATACGTCAATTATGGAGTGTCACCAAAGTACGTTTGCTTAAATGTCAA
>JAECMU010281375.1:648-23579 GCA_016106625.1 Dracogyra subfuscus | reverse complement strand
GTGTGCTCTACCATCAAACTACATCCCGTCCATAGATGTATGGACAATAACGCGTAAGACGAGCATGGTCTACCATCAAACTACATCTCGTCCATAGATGTATGGACAATAACGCGTAAGACGAGTGTGCTCTACCATCAAACTACATCACGTCCATAGATGTATGGACAATAACGTGCAAGACGAGTGTGCTCTACCATCAAACTACATCCCGTCCATAGATGTATGGACAATAACGCGTAAGACGAGTGTGATCTACCATCAAACTACATCCCGTCCATAGATGTATGGACAATAACGCGTAAGACGAGTGTGCTCTACCATCAAACTACATACCGTCCATAGATGTATGGACAATAACGCGTAAGACGAGTGTGATCTACCATCAAACTACATCCCGTCCATAGATGTATGGACAATATCACGTAAGACGAGTGTGCTCTACCATCAAACTACATCCCGTCCATAGATGTATGGACAATATCACGTAAGACGAGTGTGCTCTACCATCAAACTACATCCCGTCCATAGATGTATGAACAATACCTCATAAGATGAGTGTGCTCTACCATCAAACTACATGCAGTCCATAGATGTATGGACAATAACACGTAAGACGAATGTGCTCTACCATCAAAGTACATCCCGTCCATAGATGTATGGACAATAACGTGCAAGACAGTGTGCTCTACCATCAAACTACATCCCGTCCATAGATGTATGGACAATAACTCGTAAGACGAGTGTGCTCTACCATCAAACTACATCCCGTCCATAGATGTATGGACAATAACTCATAAGACGAGTGTGCTAAACCATCAAACTACATCTCGTCCATAGATGTATGGACAATAACACGTAAGACGAGTGTGCTCTACCATTAAACTACATGCAGTCCATAGATTTATGGACAATAATGCGTAAGACGAGCGTGGTCTACCATCAAACTACATCCTGTCCATAGATGTATGGACAATAATGCGTAAGACGAGCGTGGTCTACCATCAAACTACATCCCATCCATAGATGTATGGACAATAACGCGTAAGACGAGCGTGGTCTACCATCAAACTACATCCTGTCCATAGATGTATGGACAATAATGCGTAAGACGAGCGTGGTCTACCATCAAACTACATCCTGTCCATAGATGTATGGACAATAACTCGTAAGACGAGTGTGCTCTACCACCAAACTACATCCCATCCATATAGTCCAGGAGTCAATTCAGAAAAGAGCCAAGAAAATGGTTGAGCTAAACTGCCACTACACAGTTCGTCACTAGATTGCTTATGGGGATGCCTCTGGAACATTTCTAGCCCTGGTGTATAGATGAACTGTGGCAGTAACAAAAGGTCACAGCCAATCTATTTTCTAACATCTGGGTAAGATGTAATCAGCTTGCATTACAAACAAAAAACAATCCAATTATAATATCTGTAATGTTTATTAAAATGTCAACTTCAACCAACAAAACAAGGGTAAAAACCTCATTATCCCAATAAGCCTAAATTCTATACTGTTTCTTTGCCAATACCTTTTCCTGTAGCAAGTATTAGGGGTCTTTTAAAACTTTATTTTCAAGTCTTATGTTTGAGTTTGTATACTTTTTTGTCTGTTGAATGTTTGCTTTTAAGAATCATTCACTCAATTTAAGGATGACAAAATCTTCATAATATGACTGTTATACAGATATCTAGCATACATCTCTTTTAAAATATGCTTCTATTATTATTCCTGGCTAATTCTAAACACAACAATGTCTGTAAAATTAGGAAATAATACTTGATAAAACTGCATTCACTGGATATTACGTATTTCACACTTCATTACCGAAATCGTGGACAATACATTAAACATTTGTGTAAAGATGTGGAGATCCCAATGTAATATTCTTCAAACAGTAAAATGTTTCTTAAGGTTAAGTTGGATCACATTTGCAAAAATAAAGAAAGTAAGACAGTTCCATAACATTGAACAATTTCAGAAATTCATGTGACTACTGTACATTTAGTACTTCTAGATGTTTACCAGAAATTCAAGTGTTTTTCAACATTAATTAATTTAATCACATTTTGTAAGGACGGATTAAGAAAATGAAGACAAAGTTGCTCAAAAATAACATTATAATCTATTTGAAAAGAACCTTAGAAAGATTTGGGTCTGTTTTTTTCTTCATTTTATATACAAAGAAAAGGCAAATGAATATCCACTTAATAAATCTGTTTAGTTAGAATATAAATAAATGCTAATAAATATCTAGAGTATAGAAACAACAAATATTAAACACTCGTGTGACAGTTGTCCTTATTTAACACACAACTAATGGTTTATGGAAAACACTGCATGTACATGTTTTACTTTTCATTTCAATAGCAACAACAATTTCCAAATTAAAGATAAATATATTTAATGTGCATAACATGCTAATGGTCATCACTCCACCATAAACACTTGCTTATTACAAGCCAATATGCTAACATTAAATTTCAACTCTGCCACTCAAAAGAATGGTCCTACACTCTAGGGTGTTAAGTCACTATATTCAAACCATGATAAGATAATTCAAAGCATGTACACTGTACATAACACAGAAAAGGGAAGTAGTAACAAGCAACTCATTTGGGGATCTGGTTACTCACATGGAGCTGAGACACTTAACTAGGATTACAATCCAAAACAGTCTTTAAGATTTAAAATACTTACCCCAAAATGTGACACTTCAAAATAATTTTAATTTATTTTTTCATGTGTTTTTTGGAAGTCCATTAAAACTTATTAGCAATGTTTCTCCTTCAGTAGACTAAATCAAAGGCATTAAAAGCCATGTTAGATTTTGTCCAGATAGAAGAAACAAGGCTCCAATTTGTATTGTGAAACAGTCATAAATACTGGTACAATCTAAAGGAATGAGATCATGATGGCCATGATGATTTTCAGTGAATCCACTAAAATAAAATATTTATTTAGTACTTGGATCAAATACATCAAAAATAATCAGAAATGTCCCAATAACAGTTTCAATGATCAAAATAGTTTTAAACGAACATTTAAAAGCTAGAAAAAATCCAACTAAACAAAAGAAAAAGAAAAAAACCAACAACACATACTGTTACAAGGATGCTAAACATTAACAGCCATTCCATTGAAAAAATAAAATAATAATAATGCCAGTTAAGAGTTCAGCAAAATAATGCCAATGAGAGAGACGATTATGTTCGTAATATGTTTTATAACACGTTCACTAATTCTGCTGTCCAGTGGCATAACCTGGCAATTTTACTAGTGCTCAGAAAAACAAGAAAAAAGCATTCACATGATTTGCATTTATCAATATCCGTTATTTTTCTATGTAAAATGGACTTGGTGACTGGAGTTGCAAGTTTCTCACATACTGATGATGTATATGCTACTGGCCGGCTTATTAATAATTAAAACAAATAACGTCAGATGATTTGCAGTAATTATTTGAATAATAACCTTGACATAACTATTCACTTAATATCTCAATATCTGACATACACAGAGTTTACTAGGTTTTGCCACTGAACAGGTGAATTAGAGTTACATGACAATCCTAGGTAACTATACTGGAACATTATTATAAATTATTGAATCAGACATTCTTAAAGAACACCTATGGTTAACACAATTTCATTTTTTAATTTTGAATTGATATTAAGACTGCAATTTAGTTCTGTAATTTTAAGAGTTTGTCTAACAAATATTATTTTTCTGCCATAAGAGTTTCATATGCAAAATGTTATATGCATCTTTATCATGCAAAAGTATCAAAAACACTGAGTTTTAAAAAACCCACAAAATAATAAAATAAAATAAACAAATAATAAATAACAATAACAATAAAAAATAAAAACACCAGGCTAACATTGTAATTCATAAACAAAAAAAGACTGATAACTTTGTTTTGCATGGATTAGTAATCAAAGGATTTACCAGGCCATTTCCTATACACATACAAAATCTGTGTTATTAATAACTAAATAATGATTTATAATTTCATGTAAGATTAATACAGCCTTATGATATATACTTTGTTCATCAATTTATATTAATAATTCTGGCATTGGTAGTTTCCTAAATGCAAAATGTCAAGCCAAACAATACAATAAGTAGTTCTGCCTTAGTTTACTAATCAACTAGGAGCTGAATGAAATCATTTTCAATGTGGTCTAAGACACAAATGAAATATTTTCACATACGTTTTACATTCTTGTACACTTTATAATAACAACACAACATGATACAATGCATTAACAACAATGAAAGTGCTGCCTTGTTTGGTTCATTACTTTCACACATTTGTTTTTACAATTTGCTTGTTTTGTGATAAAACATGCTGATAATAAGACAAGTCTGAGCCTGTAATTCAAGACTCAAACCGTAGTTGAATTTATGAGTCAAAATTTGATTCTGTATACACTCAACCTGCTATAAAGGACACCCTGGACAATACCATCTATCCATAAAGGACACCCTGAACTGATCTTTATATGGTCATTTGATATCATAGGCTATGTGTTCAGGGTTGAAACTAGGTTTGAAAATATGAACTCTATTCTGTGAGGTGTCCTGACAATGTGTATTCAACTGAGAACATGGCAGTAAGGAAGGTGAGATATGCACTCAGTTAAAGACACTATGCAGGCAATTATTCCCATGGCTTTATGGGACCCTTGGGTGTCACTATAGACAGGTTTCACTCAGAAGACAATGCAAATGCAAAATGACCATTAGTAATGTAATAAGTCAATGTAGTAAATAACTGACAAAACGAAGAAAACTTGGATCATTTTCTCTTTTCATGAGTATTTAACCTGACCTCTAACCCAAGACACTTGTCCCATGGACTGAGCAAGAATATCCCAATAGCCAATCAAATGACCTGGACAATCTGTTCCAGTCATCTAATAGGTACATCATTCTTTCTACTTAATTTCCAGGGTTAAATGTCTTTTCTTTTGCACCCTTTTATCCATGGAACTGGTCATAGGTTAGATGCAAGGTTACGTATGAAAAGAAAAGATTGTTCAGCAATAATCCATCCAAGGGACTTGTACACATGTAGCACTTTTAAAATCACCTACAACAATGTCATGTAAACCTCAACTACAGCAAAGCATAACAAATATTTTTTAAACTTGAAAATATTCAAGTAACATTTAATAATCTAGGCCATGGAAAGATTACAAAGTATTAAAAGCAAAATATTTGCAATAACCCTAAAATCAAACACTGGTGTGTGTAACCAGTATTTCACAAAGACTGACTATGTATTTATTATAATGCTATCTAACAGGTTTCAAGTAACTGGCAACGTGGATATATTTATCATAACTTATCATGTTTATGACATCAGACAACAAGTTGGCAGTGCATGATCTTGATGTATTTGTAATAAATCATCAATGATTAAGCAACCACAAGAACCTTGACAGTACTGGATTAATTAAACATTTTCAGACTTTTAATACAAAACAGCACACTTTTAACAATTGAGAAAGGTTTGTGACTTACAAATGTAAACTTCATTTGATAAAGTGAGAAATTTAGTGCATTTGTAAGGTTACATTAATTTATTAAGAGGCGACTATGCAGGAAAATAAAAACACTCAGGTTAAAACAAACTACATGTAGTACACTTAACACAAAGACAAAATGAAAATGTAACAAATTATTTATAGCATCACAGGAAGAAAGGTCTCAAGGAAATTCATTCTTGTGAAGAGGATTTAAAACAAACTCCAAAACGGGTCAAATAAACTATGATAAAATTGAATAGGTTGTTTATGTTTACATTCAGCTGCAAAATCCTAAACTACAGATGCGAAGTGAGTAGGGGTGGGGGCAATTTTTGGCACGTTTCCCTCAGAGAAATGTTTAAACATGTTACTTGTGGATCCCACACCCACAATGGGGATACAAACAGGGAAATGAAATCCTCTATACCAGCCCAGAACAAAACTAGACTAGCAAAGTAGTGGACATTATAATGGTCAGCCATATAGTATGGTTAGTGCTCAAACTGATTCAAATATCACAGCTGCTTAATAGAGTGTATAACACATTAATACACATTTCCAACATTTACTTTAAAAAAAAAAAGGTAACTTGCCAAACAAAATGTAATTTATCAACCATCTAAAAAAAGTAAATATTACAGGACATGCCAGTTCAGACCAGACAAAAACGAGGATGCAAGACCATTGCCTATGTGAAGCTCAGCAACAAAACCATCAGCACATCTATCTGTTATGTCTGCACATATGTCCAAAGGATCTTTTGGATACAGACTGCTCCCATGAACACAAATTATTTTAAACGTTAAAGTAAGGAGCAGTGTCACAAATGATAGTAGTGCTCATTATGGGCCTTATAGCTGATCATCACCAACAGACATATTGATCAGCTTTTCCATTTCCATCTGAACCAGTGGTAGATCTCTTTTCCACTATTGGTATATCAACAGCTACTGTAGGGCATTTTGTCTTTGGGAACCCATACTAGTATACATGTACATGACCTCTTGCTGCTAATTGGTAAATGTGGGGCAGTAGGTTTCAGTATTCAATTCTCTAGAGACCAAGTGTTGGAATTCACAACTCCAGACTTTTGCATGCCCATATCCATTCAAGGTTTAGGTATGTCCATCATTCAAGGTTTAGGTATGTCCACCCCAAACCACCCCTGGGCCCTGCCTCTGGCAACGCAAGTTTTTTGGTCCAGGGCTAAGTGGTGTATATCAGAAACATCATGGTTTGGGGTCTTGTTGATTCAACTTCAATGGTCTAAATAAGATAATGAAGTTAATTTGAGCATAAAACAGTATAACCTCATTAATGTGTTCCGGTATGTAATTAATCTTCTTTTTTTTTTTAAATCAAATAAAAAAATATATCCATAAGTACATATAATCAAAAATAATTTTAATTTGGTCATAATGTAAAAAAAAATAAAAAATTGTTTAATGATACCACTAGAGTAGTGATGAATTAATCACTAGCTACTAGATGTCAAACATTTAGTAATTCAGACACGTAGTCATCAGAGGAAATCCACACATTTTTTCCATTAGTAGCAATTTATTTTTTATATGTACCTTCCCACAGTCTTTTGATCAGTTTTGGTTTACTGGTTGGAACAAGAATTTTTGTTTTAATCAGTTGAATGGATCGGTCCTATGATGCAAGCACCTCAGATGAGCGCTCAACCGACTGAGCTAAGTCCCACCCTCATAAGTAAAAGCAACAAGTTGGTTTATTTGAACACAACATATATTTTTGGAAAACTCTCCAGACCTGACAATAAAAATTCAAAATAGCTATATGGTGTTGACATTGTCATGTTTATATAAGAGCAATCAGTTAACACACCAACAGACAAGTGTTCATTGATCTTTGCAGCTGTTGTATGGACATTCATTTCATCCATCATTCAATGGTATAGAAATTCTTTATTCTGGACCACTGTAAAATCTATACTGTACTCATCAATGGGGTTACACTGAATATACAGATACTCAGGACCATGTGGAATCCACAAACAGGCCGTTTTCGTACCTGTCTTACCCATAATCATAGGTGCACGTGCTCAGATTGGTTTTGGTGGGGAGGGAAGAGGCTGATTTTTGCCCGAATTAAACAAAAATCCCCAAATCTGAATTACAACATTTATTCATATTAGCAATACTGTCAAACAGCTACTGGTATATAAAGAGTTGTAAATGAATCGCCATGCATTTTTACATGGGTTACAACTAATATCATGGGTAGAATTATGATAATGTATGGGGAAACGTGCCCAGACAAGCTAATTTTGCCCAAATTTCTCTATTGTTTTTGCCCGAATTTGAGGATTTTCTCCAGGACTGGGGGAGGGGCAGTTGACCTCTCTCATATGATTACGTCAATAACATTTTTCTGCAGAGAATAATCTGTTTTCGATTTAGTGTTTATGTTTAATTATCACTAATTTTCTTTTTAAAAAAATATTATAATAATAAAGTATTAGTCTTTTGTGAAAAGACATTACTAACATTAACTGGTGACTGACAACTTGGGTGATATTTCATTGTAAAAACAAACAAAAATGGCTAGATCACTTAAACAATATTTATATTCCTGTGATGTTCATTTGGGGCACTTAAAATACAAGCAAATCTGAACAGATGTTCAACATCATTTGACAGCATGAAATATAAACATAAACAGACCAACCGATGGGAACATTTGATTTTTGCTAAATATTTTAACATAATTTAACAATTTTTATTTTGATTATATGATTTGCTCGACAATTTTAATAAACTTATTTTATTTAATATTTGCAATAGCACAATTAAACTGATCATATAATCAACTGTTGTATTCCTCTATGTAAGCCAAGGTTTTTGGATAGTTAACATGTAGCTGAATGTCAAATTCCTCAGTATAAGCACAAACTTACATTTGAGCTCATATTTAAAATATTTGATTAACATTTCTTATGAGAAGAATAGGTGTACATGTAAAATTGTAAATGATTTTCGTCAATATAGGATGAAGCCATGATGCATGCATGTGGAGAAAATGTCTCAATTCTGGGTCTTAAAAAATATTGAACGAGTTATGGAATGGAAATGAAGTTTACAGCTGTGAAAGATATGTCGCTCAGCTATGACTATGACCTCGGATAAATTCAACAGCTAAAATTGCATGAATTATCATTTCGTTCACGCATCACTCATGCAAGACTAGTTTTGCGTAAGACATTTTTCGTTCGCGCATTATATTTAGTAAATCATTTACATGGTGATGACAGAATACGCAAAAACAAAATTATTTACCTAAAATTGTTTTTGTGCAACCCATAAATGGTTTATGCCAATTTTCATTTCTCAGAGGCCTGTACAATGCATTTTGCTTGGACACTGTCATGGTAGCATGTATGTATTATCTGACGAATGATGACCATCATAAAACAATGGGACACATAAACTTCTAAATCACAGTGCACACTTCTTCTACATAGACATCTTACTAGTTCCAGCAAACGGGATTATGTAAAACCAAACACACACACACAAATCATAACAAAATACCCCAGTTCATTTCCAAATAAAACTGTAATATATAACTATAACTGTAATTTTAAATACACTATACTTTGGTTCTACAGGAATGATATTTCTTTCTGGTAATTACACACAGTATATCACATGTCTACTTGACTCGTACTCTAAACAATGACATATAAATACATATACCTGTAACTCTATGTCCTTCAGCAAGTACACATATTGAAGAATAAACTCTTTGCCATGAATAATTGTTTTATTTTGTTTTGCAAGTTTCTCCTGTAGACTACAAATACAAAACAACAAATAAAGCAACTGAAAAATGCTTCAGTCTAGCTTTAAGACCGTAAGGCTATTGTGCTAAATATTAGATGCAAGTGGGAAAACCATATTTCTTATTTAACATTCATTAATGACAAATAAAAAAACATTATTTCACAATTGTGACATACATATGTACGTCTATTTTTAACAATCTGTTAGATATATAATCAGCTGTTGGGGAACTTGAATCAATAAATCAAGTTTTAACCTTCTTCATTTCAAGTTTATAGTCCTTGAATATTTAAATTCTTTTTTATAATACACGTTTTGTGTGAGACTGCTATTTGCACTTACTTTCAATCAGATCTTCCCATAACATAATACATGACAAACGAGACATACAATAACACTTGTGCAACAAATTACATTTGTTTCTTTTATAGTGATCAAATACCATTAACATAATACTGAGAGAAAAAACTGACTTGGTATTCAAATTTAGAACAGAATATAACAGTATGTATGCTACTTTAGTAAGTCATCATTTTCAAGTGCTTTAATAAAAACTCTTAGGCAAACAAAGACAACTGTTTTCCTATACGCCATTTAATACTCTTTTTAGGTGTTATAATTGTTGATATGATTTTGACAAGAAATAGCACCTTTAGTGACAATCTATCTAGGGAACATTTTGTTCAATATCGCATTGTAAGTCACTACGCAAGTTTTAGATATCGCTACGTAATTCTAAAATGCTAAGTAGTAAAATTTTGGAAACAAAATATTACCTGTGATACATACTTTTAATACTCATTTTCTCTGTCATATTGTCCACACCACATAAAGTTTATGCACAAGGCCATTATAAATTAAATGCTAGATTTTCATCCAAATTGTTTTTCAAAATGGAGGCGAGGGGTGTGAATTGTTTTATTTTTTTAAATATTTTCAGGACATTGGAAATACTGCACGTCAAACATCATGCACATTTAAAAGGAAGGGGTGGATGGTTTGGCAATTAAAACAAAAATGGGGGTTTGCCTTATCCTCAGGATGAGTGTGTATGAAAATCTAGGATTCTTTTCAGAATGGCCTAAACTACAGGATCTAGTGATGACTATTACTGCATACAGCACACACTTACCGACATGCTTAAATTAACTATCACTAGATCACAGACTCAGAAACACAGCATCAAGGCTCAAAATTAACAGGGAATTAGAGCCAATTGCCATTCAAAATACACAATATGCTTTCCGGCAAGCAACTACACATGCAGGTTTCGTCCAAGGTGTTGTACAAATGTTCAGATTAAGAATTTACTACAACTAAGAAAACAAGAAATGTTTTATTTAATGCCACATTCCACACATTTTAATTCATTATGTGGCATTGAACACATGGATAAGAACCACAAGGATAATTAACAAGAGAAAGCCTATTGCAGCCATTCCATGGGTTACTCTTTTTGAATAGCAGTAAGAGATATATTATATGCCATCTCATACATGACAGTACATACCACAGCCTTTGTTACACCATTGTGGAGCACTGGCTGGAATAAGCAATAGCCCAATGGGCCCCCAACAACGGGGATCAATCTTAGACCATGCGTCCAGCAAATGCAAATACTTTACTGCCAAACATCATGTCAAAATTAGGACCAATATTAAATTAGATATCGTAAAGTGAAAGAAAATAATTAATTTAAATTTACATAAAATTAAAAGGAAAGTTTAAATCGGTAAAAGCGGTCTAGAACAGCGTCTCAATTTCTAGTATCTATTTCTTTACTAAATATTAAAAGCCGAGATTGCTGCCCATTCCACAGAATGAATTTTGAGCCTTGAGCATCCTCACTCTACACACTAATGTTTCTTACACATGTTTCTCTCCAATTAGACAATAATCTTTCTCACGCACAACTTTGTCCAGTCAAGACATTTTCTTGCAGAAAAAAAAAAAGAGGAAAATATTTGGCAATACATTCACTATGTAAGCATTAACACTGGTTGGCTTTTATTGAGCACCGACAGTACAGACTACTATTTTCATTCATCATGGGTCCTTAGAGAAAACTTGCAAACAAAATACAAAACTCAAATGGCACTATATACATTGTAGCTACTACCACAAATATTATGTCTGATCGACAGACAACACACTATTTCATCACTGCATCAAAAAAAAAATTAAAAAAAAAAATCTAATGTATTCTATGACTAAATCATATGGATGTCTGCACAAAAAAACAACAAAGCTGCATATTTTCATGTATTATTTACAGTTTCATGAACATGATATATGAAACTGTGAGGCTAATCATTCAGAGGAAAACAAACGATCCCAACATGGGCATCGTTTAAAGCAATCCTCATGAATCTGCCTCAAGCATTTCGAGAAAAAGTTTGTGCATCATGACGCGTCCGTCTTTTTTAATGTCAAACCAGAACTGTTTGGCAAGGAGTTTGATATGTGTGATGGGAGGCAGGAGGAGAAACAACTGTCCGAGCCGGCGAACGTTGCCGGGGTGTCTCACTTTAATGATATCCATGAGAGAATCTTGCAACTTGTCTTGTAGACTGTGAAC
Source organism: Dracogyra subfuscus (assembly GCA_016106625.1). Classification (NCBI taxonomy): domain Eukaryota; kingdom Metazoa; phylum Mollusca; class Gastropoda; order Neomphalida; family Peltospiridae; genus Dracogyra; species Dracogyra subfuscus. The sequence goes on along the minus strand of JAECMU010281375.1, from coordinate 11,649 downwards.
CGAATCGTTCACTTCGGCAACAACATCTAGAAAGAGAAAAATCATAAAACAAAATAGTAACAGTTACAAGGTCACACTTGCCCACAAAAACATGTGTAGTTTAGTCATCTCTCATAAAGATTTATTTCTATGTCAAGCGTCAACTTGACAATGACCTGCTTTAACTTGGTAATGCCCTGCTTCAACTTAACAATGACCTACTTTATACTGACAATCACCTGACAGAATTACTGCCCTGTCAGTGTCTGTCTTTCTACTAGACAGTTTAATGTATGTACTATAACTTTTCAAATCACAAGAAGTTGTGCATTTAGCCAATGACCTATTTCCATAAAAATAACATTGTCCATTGAGCTGTATTTCTCTTTAATTCTTTTCAGCTAACAATTCCATCTCCCAAGTGTTAAAAGGTTGAAAGGAAATGTGTGTTCAGCAATACTGTATCACACTGTTTAATCAATTACTATTAGCAGGGAACATTTTGTTCAGTATCACATTGCAATTTTCCAATGCAAGTTTCCTAGTTCACTACAGCATTCTAAAATGTTAAATAATACCTGCTCATCAATTTTCAACTGACCAGCAACTGTTGCTAATCAAAATTGCGGAAACAAAATATTTTTCATGATTAGACACAAAAACAAATGAAGTAAAGGGCTTGTTATTTTCACAGTTTAAACATGTCATTTCTGCCGGCAATTACGTCAATACATGTATGCTGGATATAGTTTCTTACGTGCAATTCAGCTCCACTTACCTATATTACATAAAGTTATTGCTTTGAGAAGCACAAACTCTTCTTTGCTTACACCTAGATGCGTGAACTTCTTGCAGAGCTTGCGCGTCAAGGTGCCCAGCTCTGAGGGGATGTTCAATGTGATGGCCATATCGGCATTCACTTTAAGATCTTCTGCAAAGTTGATGGTGCCCGAGTATGGGCATGATCTGAAGACAAGATTTAGGTACAGTATCTCTAGCCAGGAGTGTTGTAGCAAGTTCATCTGGTCGGACAGCAACAGGTTGGCAAATCCTGCAGGAAGGAGAAGTGGAATCATTAGATGCTTTGTAAAACAACTTCAAATGCTCATAATACATATCGGCATTCAAGCTTCTGATGACTGCAAGAGTTTCATTTGCGCATCATTAGTATAAGTATATTTTGCATGGCCCAAGTTCAAGATGGGTTATGTAAAAACGAAATGGGTTACACCTGAATTTGTTTTTGCTTAACTCATAAATAGTTAATGTAAATTTTTAATTCTCAGAGGCCTGCTACTCATAACCAAGACAGGACTTGACATACTCAACAATATCCCTCGACACCAGGCAAGTGTTAAGCACAAATGTATTTGCTCTATGTTAATATTAATTGGAAAAATAAGCAATTCAATTCTGATTTGCTTTTTTCTTCTTAGAAAACCAAACAGCGTTTCATAAATCGACACTTCCAAAACCTATTTCGATATATGTCTGTCACATCAAGAGTTTATTATCACTTGCCACTGGGCATGTATACATTTATGTTAATTACTTGTCTAACATAAAAATATCACTTGCCACAGGCATCAGGTAGCAAGACTTTTTAACCACTACAAGACTTTACTGACAATTATTTTAATTTAAAATTTTACTTTTTTAATATTGTAATTTTACTAAGTGTATATTTATAAAAAGATATATTTTGAAAATTAAAATTCAGCACAAATATAAAAGCTCGAACCAAAAATGAAGTCCCGAGTTACACACTTACACTATGTTAACTGAATGGTTGGGTCGGACTAACCGATGGGTCAAACACTTTCTCGAGAACTGACTTTGTTCAAAACAATGGGATTCAACTTAACTTTTGTACTTTATTTTTTAATGAGGGCGTAGCCCCACGGGTAATATGAATTTTGGAACCTCTAAATAATAAAACAGAACAAACCTGGCACTTGCTTGGCCCAGCTGATTGTCATGACGAGTTCACGATCGGCCAGATCAGACACTGTGGCCATGAATTTCACCTCATCGTCTGGCAACTTCCCATCATCAGCACCAGCATACAGCTTGTCAAGCTGCGACTCTAGAGCCAGCAGAGTGTTGAGGATCTTGTTGTCCTGAGCCAATGCTGTAACGAACAGACTAGCAAATTAATAAGAGTGCTGCTCGTTCAATGGATTCCAGCCATGCCCACTGAACTGAACACAGACACTCTTGAGAATAATATTAACTAAAATATACATATACACAAGAGTCGATCGAGCTGGTGGGACCATTTCGCCAAACCACAATAAAGATTAGTCAAAGCATGTTATAAAAACTTTTTACCCCCCTCCCACCCAATTTTTTTATTTTTATTTAAGGAAACAAGTATGTACATGCCAGTAAACTGCTCAAGTTTGATCTTTTTTTGCTCAGTCATGACTGATCATTTTACACTGAGACGGCCATTATCATGTAGATTTCCCCAAATCACAAACACTATAAACATCCATTTCCAGTCTTTTTATTGTGGCAAGGCAGAAATATTAAGAATAATTTTAAAAAGGGAAACAAGTCTTTTTCATTTAAAACAGGGTTTAAGCTGTACGAAAAATACTGTTTGCAATTTTTGTTTGACAATAAGTAGGCAAATTTTATATGTCTTATTTACTTAATGTTAGTTCTCAAATTAGTTCAGGATTTTCTGCAAATATGTATTGATGTACATTTCCTCAGTTTGCAACTTCTTCTTTTTATGTAAATATAGCTACTAGATGGGTTGTTAGTTTTTAAATTAGTTTGATATATTTTGCAAATATATTTATATTTTGAAATTATATATATTTCTTAAGTTACAACTTCAATTCATATTTCCAGTCAGTTTTGTTAGTAAATAAAGCTATTTGGTTGGGAGTTGTTTTGTTGACAAAGAGAACTTTTGATATTGGATGTATACAAGTTTGGTATAGCTGCTGTCAGGACTATATTCTTAGTACATGTAGCATACATCATCCAGTGTTGTTCGGCACCACAGTAGTCTGCTTTAGCCTCTAGCTGGCAGCACATAAATTAACTCTTTTTTTCACCGGACCCAAAATACGAGTTGCTGTATCTCCTACCACCCCCATGTTTAGAGTTCTGGAACAGCTCTTACAACATGCAAGCCTGAAGATTCTGTGAGCCATATGGACTGTGTAGAGTATTTTAGTCACATTTCCAACACAACTAGACCAACCTAGACTACTTGTGGTATTCTATAAATAATGCATGTGTAGAAATCCCATCATAGAACTACAGGGTTGAAAGAACATTATGTTGACAGTTGATGGGTAATTTGCCAGCACGGTCATTAATGATGGTATTGCATTTGTTTGTGCATTAGTAAAGCATGTACGTTAATTACTGATGCAATAATATATCATTGGTATGTAAAAGCATGCGCTGACCCAACAGCCTTACAAAGAGCAGAGAAAAATGAACACCTGCAATAAAAATATTCAGTGCCCAGGCATGTGGCCTATTTGTAATGTATGCTAGCAGTGCTATTAGGTACTCAATGAACACCTGTGCTGATGAAAGATGGGAAATGCTAACCCTGTGGTCTGTTTGTGGTGAGAGAAAAAAACCCCCAAAAATCAGATAGTTACACAAGTACAATTGAATAATGTTAAACTTTTACAACAAAAAATATTCAGGCGAATTTATGAAGCCTATTTTTCTTAAATACAGGTGTTTTAAGTATTGTAAATGCATTTAATTACACACATGTAAGTCATAAATAGGCTTTGCAAATTTGGCCCATTAACTTTTAAATCCATGTGTACTAACATTCATAAAATGTTTTGCATAGTTCAAGTTACATGCATATGTAAATTAAAAATATTTCCTAATAAATTACCATCAAACTGTACACAACAAATCTCATTTGAATACAGAGGTGAAGACAAAATGCTGGAACAGCCAATATAGGTACTTTCACCTGAATTGTTACTAGTAGTAATCAATAATACAGTACACAGAGAAATGTGTATGCAAGTGTTTTCCCTTGGCTGTTCCGTGTATCAAAAATGCAGATTAAAATTTTTACATATAGAATTTGATGACATTTGTTAAACAAACTTTTCTTCTTTTTTTAAAATATTTTGGTAAAATCTGTTATGTGAGTTGTTATGGATTTAAAATATATGTTATTACACAAGTGATAACATTATTGATTATGCCAATTCATGTTCCCTTTCAAAATAAATGGACCATATAGTGCATGTTAGAACCAAACAGTCTCAAAGAAATTTGGCATTCTGACATGAACCTTGAACTAGAAAATAGCTACATGTACATGCAGACCCACTTTTGAAATTTTTCACAGCACTAACCTTTCAGTTCCATCTAGCACATTATGTTTCCCACTTCACTTGTCACACACAAAGCAACAGAATATGTTGCACAATAAAGATTCAGGCCATAAAACATATTAAATGCCAGGTATCTGAACCCTTAACATTTAATACCTACATACGTGTAGTTTATAACTTTAAAAAAAAGAAACTTTATATCTATTTTTAACAGAAACAACCATGTCAATTTGGCTGAAGCTGCCATAACCTTGAGAATACCAAGGGAAGGTCATATACAGATCTATCAAATTTAACCCACCATTAGTAATACATCATTCATGTACATGGAGACGTATGTACGTACCTTACAAATATGACAACGAATATGACACTCACCAAATATATCCAGTTTTATTTTTGAATAACAGGAAGATACAGTAATTTCAGAAATATCTTAGATGACATTATACACTGTATGTGAGTTCACAATGTGACAGATCCCAGGTTTTATGTTACATACACAGACATGTACTCCACAGCTAGTGTGACAACAGGCTATGCTTGGTGGAGCTTACTAGGTGACCCATATAAAGGCCATCAACCCACAGATAGCACAGCTGGCCTAAACACACACAGTGCATTATGAAGATCATACAAAGGCCAGGGTTCACACTGAAGCCATTTTGAAATTATATTTTAATGCATATTTGCAACATTTACTCTTCATTACATTTGTTTTTTAGGATTCAACTTATAAAATACATGTATATGTACACCAAACACTTCATCTTTATTATATATACATATTTTAATAGTTACACTGTAATAAATTCATCACACATCAAAAATACAAGTGTAATATATTATTTGGTAGAATGTAATATTTAGTATTGCAATGAATTAGATACAAGTTACAGAAAAATAACCATGCTGTCTTACATTAATGTCAATGGATTTTTTAAAGGGACTGTCAAGAGTTTGCAGCCATTGTAAGATGTTTCCGACTAAAAAGAGCCTTTTGTTCTAAAAATTACATATTAAATAAATGTTCTTGTTTAGAAAATCAGTGTTTGTATATTCAGTGTTTCTGGTCATTCTAATGTTTGTAGTAGACAAAACTTCATTTTACATTCTATTATATATTTATTTTTTTGAATATGTTGAAAATTATTGGGAGGTAAATATCTACTTCTACTTCTGTGTGTGTATATAGATTCCGATATTCTAAAAAAAACCAAAATGAATTGTGTTATAGTAGCAGCAAACTCTATAAGTCTCTTCAATAGTTTGTGAATGACTTACACATATATAATCTTTCTATCACACAGATTGTTGACACACAAGCTATGTACACATACTTGTTAACAGCAGTGAATGAACGTATGACTAGATCTGCACAGGTCAGTGTTTTTAAATCTTGACTTATAATTCTATTCAGTAGAAACCATATTCAGGGTTTAAGTTGCTGGTCGCCAAATCACCAAATGCAATTTAGTTTAATTTGTTAAATATATTCCATTACCAATTCACCAAAAATATTTTTTTTAAATAATAAATCACCAAAGAGATCATTTGAAAGCCTTTGTTTGTATCTATATCTATTTTTTTTAAATAATTCTTAATGTTACTTAAATTTGGCTACACATATTTAGACCAAATTCACCAAATCTCTATTAATTTTTGGTATCCAGTTTAAATCCTATATATACATGTTTATACATATACATGTATGCTTAACTTCTGACAAGATCTTCAAACAAAATGTAGTATAATACATTTAAATAAAACACCAATTATTTGGCAGTTTATTAAGAACATAATTATATATATATATACATGCATGAATATAGTCTGCAAATGTAGTACAATTGAATATAATTATAAATTCAGCTGTTTATACAGCAATTTTTATAATTACAATGGTCTAAGATAGATGTGCTTACATTAGTATTCCATGTAATAATGTCTATCTAGTTTAGTTATTTATTACCATAGTTTGGAGTCGTTTACATCCCCAAAGTTGCTTATGTAATGCATTTCGTACTAGTGATACTTGAACGTGTTTAATTAGCCTTCATTTTCTTTCGCTAATTTGAGTAAACATTTTCAAAAAGATTTTACCAACCACTAACTCTACTTTCTGTCCAGCTTAAGCCCTGCATTAGTCAGATAATATAATAATTAAGAACAAAGAAACAGTTTCCGTGCATCCAGCGCCATAAGATTTCCGTTATTGCTTTCTTTGTTTGGTACATGTACTGCTGTAAGCAGGAAATACTGAGATACTCTGATAATTCAATTACCACATGTTGAACAGGCCCCCTATCACATGACACACGGGTTTGAGATATTCCTCGCATACTGTTTAACCTTTCCTCAAGATACTGAATGCAATTCCTGCCTGCTTGCAGTGAGAAAAATATGTTTATGCAATGTTTTCTTTACAAGTTCAGGTTTGATGATCTGAAGTGCGTCTGGCCTTTTTTGTGTAGGTGGTGCAGGTGTTATCTGAATAATATGTAGACTGCATAAAAATGAGACGGAAAACCCAGAATATCAGGTCTCGAGGATTTTGTGATAATTTGGAACATATGTTTATAGTTTAACATGTATATGTGTGCAAAATTATAAACAATTATTATACTTTTTTAAGGATTTTATTTTAACTCTTGCTTGGAGAATTAAAAAAAAAAAATGTTTTTAACATGTCATTTTTGGATAGCTGTATATATTTTTAAAAAAATCTATAAATGTATATGTGTTTTACAATATGTATGTATTAAAAATGCTTACAAAGTGTTAAGTACTAATTAACATTTTTAAAATTAAGACATTTTTATGACAATCATTGGTAATGTCTAAAAACAGACATCAGTGATAAATCATGGATGCTTTTGCAAGTTATATACACCACAATATAACTGTAAAGAAAGAGATGTACTTTGACAGTCTAAATTCAGTTTGTCTCAAAAAGCTAATTTATTTGTGAAAAATACTAACATTATCACATTATAATAATTATTATAAAAATATTTGCAACAACATCATGAAAAATATTACACATCAAATATAGGCCTAATGGAAGTCCACCCCTCACCCTTTCCTAAATGAACTTGCATTCACAAAATCTTTACATACATGTTTCCTACTACATGCAATCTAGACTCTTGTGTACATGTAGTTCTGTGAGAAAACTGGAAGCACATTATTAACATGAGTAAGTGAAATATCAACTTACTATCTACACAGGCTCGTTTTATCACTGGAAAGAATGGCTGAACAACATCAGACTGGCTGTCTGATGGATTTCTTTTGTACTTCTGTCGGCCCCCTCGCACACGATCCAGCCGCACACCTTTAAAAATACACACAGAAAAGAACACATAAAATACAAGCTTTAAGGAACAAAACTGCATTTTAAAGTGTTAAGTAAATACTCACAGTATGCATGCTCCCCCATGTTAAAACTGTCTCAGTGTGTTAAACATACATGTGCTGTACCAGTGGCATCATTAGTCGCCGGCAGTGTACGGTGAAACCTGATTATTCTGATGCAATATGTGAACGTGCTTTCATCGGTGCTGAATAGTTCTCAGTTTAAAGAACCAGTGACACGTACTTTGGGCATGTACACACACGAATACTGATAGACATCGTTCCCATTTTTTTGATAGATTCTTTTTGTTTCCCACATTCGACCTGTGTCAGCTTTTCAACTGTTTTTGATTTGGCCATGGTCTAATAAACACATACACGTCCATAATTATTATGCTCTTGCAGACACTGACGTAAGTCGAGGACGGTCGTTCAGGTTACGAGAAGGTTACAACATGAAAATGAAGTTGAGAACGGTACTTCGTTCTCAAGAACCTATGATTTAATAAAACCACCAGACACACTTTGATCAATAATTGGGTTTCAGTGAAACATATATAGTTTGATGAGAACAATAACACTTTCAGAATATCTCATTGGATTGTAAATCTTTTTAATTTGTTGTAATACACATAGATTACTAGGTTTTATTGTCTGTTAATTTGTACATATGTTACCAGAAATTATGGTTGATGTAATTGTAATTTTACTGTTAAATATAACGTTTTTCTTTGTTATTTGTTTTTCTTTTTTCTTTTTCTATTTAGGAACAGAGATTAATTCAATAACACATTATATAACAATAATTAGGTTGAATAATTACGCTGTATGAGTCATATTCGAGTTGTGTCCTTTAGCTAGACTGAATGGTTTTCATTTTAAATTTTAAAGGGACAGACCCTAGTTTCAGCCCATGAAAATTAACACTAAGTTTAATTAATCTACAAACCTTAACACATTTGGATAAAGATATAATTGAGTGAAACACGAGTCTGTGACTTTGAAATGGTGAAATAACCTCTGAAAATACACTAAAACTCAACTGCATAACTGTTACCTCTCAGATGCACGTGCGTTTTAAAAAATATTAGAAATGCATTTTGTGATATTAAAAACACCAGCATGACCAAAACCATTTCGAATGTACGGAAATGGATAATCTAAGTAAAGTATGACTTCAGTTACCAAAACGGTTCTAATAGTCAAAATTATGCCTCAGTGTTTAAAAACTAGGGAATGTCCCTTTAACAAACTTCATGATTGAAATAGAAGTAAAATGTGGGCTGCTGCTATTTTTATAACAATAGCTGGCTAAAAGACAAATGTCCTGCTGAGAAAAAATATGGCATATTGAAAATAAAAAGACAGCATGGAGTGAGGGGAGGATTTTGGACAGTATGTGGAAAATTAGGACCTCCATGCAAGATGTATTTTAGTGCATTATAGAATTAGAATTGGGGTTTTAGTTCTAAAATACATTATTATTTGGGGGGCCACCATATAGTTTGGCGAGTTCAAAACTCTGAATTTTTTGTTTTTAGTTTTAGCTGATAGATTTCTATTATTAATTGTTAAATCTAAAAAATGGACTTTTTTTCGCAGGCTGCCATCCCAAACCGGAATTTTATTTCAGATTGACAAATTCCAGTTTTTAATTACATATTTAAGTTTACAATTAGTGTCAAGTTGTATGGTAATCAACTATAGATAATGATAAGATTGCCCTAATTAGACAGTCCGTTAAGTTAATGCCTATAAACATTATCAATACAAAAAACCAACACTGCCAAAAACACATTAGCATTGACTGTACTAAATATGAACTGCTGTGTGATCATAAAATGTATCATATAATATCTTACATTTTCAGTGCAATCAAAGTATGTGATATTTTCCTTGATCACATACTTTAAGAATTTTATAACTTTGCAAATTATATGCAAATTGAGCAGGTCATGGGACTATTTTTACTGACATGTTCTAACATGGCTACATTATCCATCAGAGATGCTGTCCTTGGTTCTTAAAACAGTATTACATTTTTTAATCATAATTAAATTTAAAAACAAAACAAAAACACAAAGAAACCCCTACTAAAAATATAGCCGAACATGTGTGCCATTTGTCGTGTCGCGCACTATAATACAACATATCCAATAGCAACAGATCGAAGATGAGAACGCCGACAGAGATAACAAATCGTCACCATCAAATTACCTGTAGGCCATATTGGTATGAAAAAATAACTAATTTTATTAACCAAGATTATAGTTACAAATCATATTCCACTTTATTCTGTAAATAACTGAACTAATTGTTTAAAATGAGGCGGTGTGAAATACATTCACGGACTATTTTTAGCGCAGTACATGTCGGTAAAGCGAAGCCATGACACATATTCATACATAATTTAAATATTGAATAATGGCTGACTGGAATTAAAGTTAAGTGTAATGTTTACAAATCACGTTTTATTAAGCTTGAGAATATATGATAAAGAGGTTATTACCCTTGTGTGTTTCGGTATCATCAATATCATATATTAGGAATAAAAATAATGTATTATGCTCGCCAGAGGCTCGCATAATACAATTTTTATTCCTAATATATGATATTGACGATACCGAAACACACTGGTTATAATGAGGATATATCTACTTGTATTTGTGTGTTGGAATCACTTATCTGTGTGGTCTTAACTAGCACAGCGTGATCAATATATACACACTGTATAGATCTATAGCGACTAAAATAAACGTAACCTTTAAAGATAAAAAACAATGAGATAAAATTAGGAATTCTGTTTCTATCAGTGAATTCCATTATTCAATCCATTGCAGTTAATCAACCCATTCTGGTCTCTTTTTTTCTGCACTGAATTAATTAACAAGACACTAATCTATGCTTGTAGACTGTAAATAAGGTATTTTTAAGGAAGAAAGGAAAAGTTTTTTTTAAACAATGCACTCAAAACATTATATTTATGGTTACCATCAACATCCCAAACTGCGTTCACCTAACGACAAAAACATGAATACCGGTACAATATTTATGGAAAAACTATTCAACATTTTTCAGCTACAATACGTGAAAAAAAAAAAAAAATGCAATCAAGTAATGTAAAAAATCAACAATGTGGATGTAGAACAAATCCATTCTAATAAATAAACGTGAAACACCCTCCAATAAACAGGAAAGAGTGTGACGTTTCTTACGGTGTTCAGGCGCATGCATTTGCAAAAAAGATCATATTGCACATGTGGGATTCGTCATTTTCCATTTTTAAAGCCGCACTCCCTAGTTCTATCCAGCGAAAATAAATTATTAT
>JAECMU010281206.1:0-12171 GCA_016106625.1 Dracogyra subfuscus | reverse complement strand
ATTGACAAAAGTGTTGATTTCTGCCTGTGGAATACTGTTCCATTCCTGAATGAGTGCTCGACGAAGTTCGTTGACTTAGAGGGGTCTGTCCAGACTATCCCAGACATGCTCAACGGGGTTGAGATCCGGACTTTTAGTGGACCAGTCATCAATTAAATCAATGTTATTTGTCCTAAGAAAATTTACAGTGTCTCTAGCTGTATGAGAGGTGGCATTATCATGCTGAAAAATCAAGATGTTGGCATTGTGATGGAACAGGAGAATGACATGATGAGCAAAAATGTCATCGCGGTAATGTTGAGCATTTAAATTGCCATCAATGACGACTAGTGGTGAATGATAACCATGGGCAATGGCTTCCCAGACTATGACTTAACCCCCACCCCCGAAACGATCTCGTTCAAGAAGACAACAATTCATTTCTCCTACGGTAGACGTGCACCCTGCCATCATCACGCAAAGAAAATCTGGATTCATCCGAAAAAAGAACAATATTCCAGTGTCGCCATATCCAACGAGTGCGCACACGTGCCCAATTAAGACGATTTAGATGATGATGTTGCGTTAAAAGCGCATCCGACGTAAGGATGTTGTGCATGTAAACTGTTCTCCAGCAGACAATTACGAACAGTTTGCCCACTGATTTGGTTATTATGAAGCCCAGGTGTGTTAGCATCAGTAGCAATGGCAGTTTAGAATCGATTGAGCAAATGCGTGTTCATGATATAGCAGTCTTGATCACGCGTTGCAACACACAGATGTCTATGACATGGCAAGTTGTTGGTGCTTCCTGTCGTTTGAAATCTTATGCAAAAATGTTGTATCACTCGATTAGAACTCCTAACATGCCTTGCAATGTCTTCTGTCGACATGCCAGCATCAAGCATGCAAATTGCCCGTTTGCATAAAACAAATTAACTGAATACTACACGGGACATGTCGAACCATGCATGCATGTGCAAATTGAATTTCACGTTGTCGACGATTAACAGTGCAAAAATAATCGATAAAATTTATGAATCCTGATAATACAGCTGAAGGCTAAAACTACCTATACTGTTTCATTACACAATGAATTCTATAACACAACAAATACAAGTTTCTCTTTTTGTTCAGTATAGCTGCTGCCTGCGGCCACTACATGTCAGAGTATAATATAACACTGATACTTTTGTAACACACAAATAACATTGTTACAATAGCTGCATTCAGACTTAAAATTACACTAGTTTAACTAACCTGGTATATAACTAAAACAATTTAAATGCAAGTGTGAATGCAAACTGTTTTAGTTAACTAGTATAAGGTGGAAGTGACAGAGATGTCAGTCAGAACAAACAATGGCCCAACATCGATGTCTTGCACAAATGTGATTAACTACACTTCTACGTATACTGGTATAGCTAAATGCATGTGTAGATGCTTGTCGTTTCCAACCAAAAGTGTTTAAGCTCAACCAGTATAGTTCAACCAGTTTAATTTGCAGTATATGTGTGAACACAGCTGTAAGTTCAGGCAGTTTTAGTAGCATTTTTATTTAGTCATTTGATTATATGGCACCCATCTTGAAATTCAATATTGCCATCATTTTAGGATATTTTACCTATATTTTTAGGTAAATAAACTCACTGATAACCATTTGTTTAGTTATTTAGGCCACCATTAAAATATTTGTATACCATTACTCTCAGTTCACCAACAACAATTTAGGTATCTGTTTACATTTATGAGCTCAGTGAATAAATTTGTAAAAAAGAAAATTATTGTCTGACCTAGGCAGCCTTCATGAAATTCAAAATGGCCACAATTGTAATATTTTTCAATATATCTCAACTCCCGGTTAACACAGAAACATAATATGTTTTGTCTATGTACATTTACAAATGTAGGCCCCTATGTAGTCATAAATGTTTTGGTGACAATTTTATAGTCATCTAATCATGACAACCATCTTGAAATTCAAAATAGCCACCATTTTAATACATTTTTCATATATACTAGCGGAAAAAGGTTCCTGCATGTGCATGGTAAAAAGTTGAATAAAATCATAATCGCAAGTTGTAAAATAATAACATGTGCAGGATACATGTGCCTAACCATTATGTTCAAAACTTTATCTCGATATTGTAATTGCATATGTTGTTTGTGTCCCGCACGTGCAAGACTCGTAAAACAATTTGCTGATCACGTGGTACAGGTGCACATGTCCTTGTTAATTTTGCAACGAAAATGGTAGAGGCCTAAACCACTGTCTAGAAAAACAACTTAGATTAATTTTAAATGGCTTTTACGCCATGCCACGCCTATCTGAATTTGAATGTAACCACGCGGTCGGGATGCTCGAAACTGGAATGGCACATAACGATGTCGCAAGACGTTTTGGCGTGCATCGAAACATGATACAGAATTGGTGGTGACGTTACCAACAGCAAGGCAACACCAGAGACAGACCACGTTCAGGTAACACATCTTCTGAATTGATTTCGGGCAGCAACTTTGACAACCAGAACCATCCCTGGGTTGAGAGCAATCAGTGCCAGGACAGTTTGCAACTATTTATTGGAGCAAAACATCAGGCCGCGACGCCTAGCAATACGTCCTATTCTGCTACGATGTCACCAAAATGAGCATCTAGCATGGAGTAGACAGCACTTACGATTCACCCGTCACGACTGGTCAGGTGTGCTATTCACTGATGAGTCCAGGTTCCATTTCGACAGTAGTGATGGCCGAAATCAAGTCAACAGACGTCTTAACGAACGCTACACTGATGCTTGCAATGTGCAGCGTGCAGGTTTTCGGCGGCTGGAGTGTCATGGTGTAGGGAGGCATCACATCACACGGGAGGATGCAGCTGGTGATTGTGGCTGGAAATCTGACTGCCGTACGCTACAGGGATGAGATCATAAGACCGCATGTGCTCCGTTCCTTCAAGGTCAACATGGCGCCGTCATGTTGCAGCAAGACCATGCTCGCCTTCACGTCGCACGTGTAGTGATCGACTTCCTGAGACAGCAGAATGTCAACACACTGCTGTGACCCACTGTTTCGCCTGACCTGTCGCCCATTGAGAACGTATGGGATGAAATGGAGAGATGCCTACGTCTCCTGCCAAACCAGCCATTGACCTTGAACCAACTGGGTCGTGACCTTGCTCAGGTCTGGAACAACATCCCACAAGGGTTTCTGAACCATCTGGTGTCATCAATGAGACGTCGTTGTCAGGCCTGTGTGCATGCACACAGTGGCCATACACGGTATTGACATTGTGAACTCACTTTCGACGCCACCAGATGTTTTTTCTTCTGGATTTGGTATGGTGCGTAAATGGCAAATAAATAATGTGTGAAATAATTGTGTTGATTTAATTACAAATAAGAAAAGCACACCACTTTTAGTAATGCACAGGATCTTTTTTCCGCTAGTATATTTTAACTCCCGGTTAACGTAGAAGCACAATTATTTTTATCAATTGCCAATTGCTCATTTTTCTACAAAGTGGCTACAGCATTTAGTATCTGGCTACTAAAATGTTGTTTAAATTGGCCACTTCATAATAATGTACATCTGAAAATTGGATAAAATTAATTTCTTTCCAGGTCATGAAGAGTAGCACATTTGGATTGTGAAATAATAATAGCTTTGTGAAAATTATAAAATGTATTACATATTGTGTACACTGAGAAATATTAGCCATATTTGATCACAAGTTTCTGTAGGATCCATACACTTACCTTTAATGCACTTACAGAAAAACCATCTGTAAGCTGACTTAGTGTCTGGATGTCCTCACTGCTGCTCATCTGAACACATGGCCCATAGTCCTCAAGACTAATAGTGGCTGCATAATTGGATGAAGAGTCAATGACTGGTGCCAGTGGGTATCTTTTACAAATTAAGGTGTAACAATAAAAAAGGCAACTCAATATGTATTAAATAAACAGAATAAACAAGCACATTAAGTTAATGTTGCTAAGTCAATGACTTGGGAGACCACACACACACACACACTGAAATCCTTCAAGGCAGGATCCTCTCTATAAAACTGGAATTCTCTTGAAACCAGACATTTTCCACAGTGAATGAATGAATGAATGAATGAATGAATGAATAAATGGATCAATCAATCAATCAATCAATGCTTAACGACACTCCTGCACGAAAAAAACATCAGTTTTCCAGTGAATCCCATGATTTTAACACCTAAGTTTACCTCTCTAAATCGGAAACCTCTTTAAACTGAATACCGGATGAATAATTGAGTCCCAAAGTGTTTATTTAGTTTAAAATGTACCTCTTAAAACTGGATGATCAAAACAAATATCAATCATTATGGTGTCACTAATTGCTTGGTACATGTATACATGTACATGCTGTTACTTCAGTCTTCAGCCAAGTTATCTGACTGGGAACTAAACTAGTGTAATATGCACATGCTCGGCAAGTCATTAGAAGCATCCTGGTAGCAAACATCTCCCTGTGATATCATTACAAGAAGCAATGAAAAAAGAAGACTGTTACATTAACAAGAACTAAGCTTTGTTTTGTAAACTTAGTTAGGATACTGTAGTTTGGATTAGGGCTTTGGTTATGGTAGGTGGTTTTTAAAATTAAGTTACAAATGTGTTTTTAAAGGCCTTTTTATATTCCTTCACAAACATGTCTTATGATTTCATTCAAAGATCAAACCAAATAACAAGGAATTTAATCCATTGTCTTAATTCCTATTGTTGGAATTTATCCCTTGTGGTTGGCATCTAGATGCCGAAAGTGGTTTTTGAAGAGTTCCACCAGTCACAATTTCTCTCCATGTTTACATTTCTTCCAGCTCTTGATGTATTAAATAGCCTCTGTTAATTCATCAACATTAAACTCGAATGCAAGTGCAAGCACTTGGCTTGTGCTTTCACTTGCATTCGAGGTTAATCTTAATGAAATATAAGCCTCCATATGAGACGTCTGTCAGCCTTTGGAACTGCGAGAAGAAAATGAAGTAGTTTAATTTTACTGGCAGAAAATAAGGAAGACATTGTTACATGTAATGTTCCTTAGAGGATTGGTGAAACAAATGCAGTGTGGGAAATTTTGACTGGTAGAATTCTTCAAAAGCCATTTTTATCAACACAATGGTATTACATGCCGTGGAAGCAATCACATTTGGATACAAGAGAATCATATTACGGTGTATAGAAAGAAAGAAATGTTTTATTTAATGATGCACTCAACACATTTTATTTACGGTTATATGGCATCAGACATATGGTTAAGCACCACACAGATTTTGAGAGAAAACACATGGTCACCACTTCATGGGCTACTCTTTCTGATTAGCAGCAAGGGATCTTTTATTTGTGCTTCACACAAGCAGGATAGCACAAACCATGGCCTTTGTTGAACCAGTTATGGATCACTAGTCGGTGCAAGTGGTTTACACCTCCTAGCCATTGAGAGTTACAGAGCACTCACTCAGGGTTTGGAGTCAGTAGCTGGATTTAAAATCCCATGCCTCAACTGGATCCAAACCCAGTACCTACCAGCCTGTTGACTGATGGCCTAACCACATCCTATTACCGATTCACTTTATTTAGAGACAGGGACAAGGGTTGAAGTGTGGATGGTTGGTGGAACAGCTATGGAAACAAAATGCGCTTAACTTTTTTTTTTAGTTGCCATCCGGGCAAGTGGTGACAACACTTTCACTTGCCTGGATCTATTTTCACTAGCCCGAATAATATTTTCTAACAACAAACTACAATATTGCAACAGATTATAAGAGAAAACATTTATTTTGAGTATTATCCTGAACTCAGCCAACACACTCTTTAAATAAATAACATCCCACCCCATCTCAATGAAATAATAATAATTAAAAAGCCCTAAAATATAATGTTCAGTGGATGCGATCTATGACATGTACAAATAACCAGGGCTGAATCTTGTCGACATGAATTTGTGCCCAATTTTGCATGCCACTTAACTTACCTTACACCTATTCTTATATTGGGCATAATGATATGTTTATACATGTATGTAAAAGCAGACCTACACTACTTTTTCATGGTGCAAAGTAGGCTACATAGCTGTACTTTTATTTATTTATTAATTATTGATTAAAACAAAAAAATCGGTCGCCAGGCTGGCAACCTTACTGTGGGTTTTCAGTCGCCTGTCATCTTTTTTAGTCGCCAGGGGCGATCGGGTGACCGTTAAGTGCGGACCCTGGCACTAGCATAAGATTTGAATGTTTTATATGAAAAAGTTTCTTCAGTACATCAGATACAAATGAAAATATGTATGGACCATGGTCATCAAATAAGAATCAAACATGAACAATGTTCTTAGCTTTTTTCCATCAAATTTCCTATCATAAATTCAATTTTTTTTTATATATGTAAATTGTATGCTAGGACCAACTTGAAAGCTGCCATTTACACTTCAGCACCATGCCCTATCTGTTCTTTTACAAGGGAGTACGTGTAGGTAGCAAACAACAGTCTGAATGAAAAGATAATAGACTGGGATTTCCCGGAAGCATTGAGTTTAATGTTTCCGGGTCTGAACTGAAGTACCAAAATGATTGTGAATCCTAGTATATCGGCCAATATAACCTATCATAATTATTAAAATTATAATTTACTTACATTTCCTGGATTAGAATAATATTATGAGTATCTGTAAATCAAATAAATTTCTTTTCATCCTAATGTTTCGTAGTAGCTAAATATAGATGTTTTGTCTTCAATAATTTCACATTTATATATTTATTTTTCTCCCAACCGCCAAATAAAATTTGAAATAATTAAATCATAGGAAATCCCAAATGTTTTTATCAGTGTTGATATTGGTTTTGCGTAACCAACAGATGAACAACAAAATTGTTTATGCCAAATTTTATGCACTGCACTACTATGCATTGTAATTGATAATATTCTTGGATTTCATGCTCTGACTGGCTGTGATATTTGCTGGTAATGGCAGGAATACATTTTAGACATTATATGTAAAATATCCACATTTACTTTAGGGTGCAGGACGAGATGGCCTGCTTCCTGATATTGAACAGTCAGCCTGCTGGTACCAAGCACTAGTTATTACAATAGGAACCAACCAAGCAAATCATGACCTCTTTCAGAAAGGTACAAAAGCTTTGGAGATACTTTCCCAAACAAGTGATGCCATGAATCTACATTTGTCTCATATAAATTTCCATATAAAGGTGTGATGTGGATGTGCAACATTCAGATGGTTGCTTGAATTCCGTCAGAATGACTGAACAGCATTAAGTAATATTAACAGGATGTCTAACCATCAAATTTGATGAACCTGTCTCGAGCCAGTATTTAATTTTCTCAAGATAAATAAACTGACGATACCAACAGCACTAGGCATACCAATCATTTTTATTATAATAAACACAATACACGATCATGGAAGTTTAGATAGGTTCCAGTATTGTTTGTTATAATGCAATCAATAATGAATAGTTGCACATTGCTGCATTTGGCTGATGCCAAATGTGCAAAATGAGTTTATTCATCAAATTTATACTGCACGAGAAACATGATACTCGTGCACATAAGGGTGTAAAAATGGGTGCCATTGCTTAGAACATAGCCTCAGTCAACAGTAAAACATCAGAGAACAAAGGTAACTGCTGAAGAAAGAATGAGAGCTATTGGTATGGTGCAGGTGGGTGCGAGTTATGCCCATGTGGCAAGAATCCTGAATTGCACAAAATTGACGATCACCAGGTTCATACAAAACCTTATACTAAATGCAGATCCTGTCAAGATGGCCAAGTGCATTTGATTCTTTACTAGAACTATTAGTTTATGGATTGTTTGTAGATTTCGTATATCTTCCTACTGGTACATCATTAGATATTAGGCTGTATGATTAAGAGTTTATAATTACCAACATACAATGTATGGTAAAGGAATTACAAAATGTTGATGGCTGTCATTTTTCTAATAATGCATGAATTTAAAAGTAAATGTATATGGTTATATGTGCATTAACATTTACTTAGAGAATACAAGTTGATTCCTTGATTACATATATATATATATATGAATAATACAAACTAACTTTTTGTTATTTTTGTAACGAAATTACAAACTGATTCTCTTTTCCAATTTCCCCGATTTCTATTACTTTCAAAAACAATTTCATTAAAGTGGATTATGCAATGTAGTACTACTCTTTTTATTAGTGTTTTTGTTTTACCACTAACAAACTACGGACAAACATGAATAAAAAAAAGTATATATGTAGCTTATTCATTGTGTATATTATGGCAGTGTAATGTTTTAGTCTGATGGTATCATCATAAAATGGCTGAAGTCAACCACATCCCTTTACTTTACAATATTTTACTGATCAGATTTGGATTCTAAAGACAATTTACATTTGAAACAATCTTAATATATAAGTAATAACCTATTCAAACTTTTCATTCTACTTTGGCACGGAATTGTCCAGCAACACAATATCATGATTTTTGTACACTACCTAACTGACTACAACACGGTGAGCTCTGTATAGGGTTATGGAAGACAATACGTATATGGCACAGTGATGAAGAAAGTTGAACTGTTTTAGTCATTCCCAACCTGGGAATACAGGAAATATTATTTTAGGAATGAAAATGGCAGTCACCAATGTTTTTGGGAGGGTCCTGTACAATAACGCTGTACATTGTTATACAATCTTAAGTGTGAGATTGCCTATCAGAAGTAGTGATGTGCGGTTATGAAATTTGGCTTTGTTTCGGTTATGACAAAAGAGTAGAGTTTCATTTCAAAATGTGTACCGAATTTACAAAGCAGGTTAGTGCCAAATGTGAATTTTGGTACTGACTTGTCTAGGAATATTTCTACCCGTTTCAGATGAGCAGGGCTAAAAAGGCAAATTTGGAAAACTGTCAGTACAATATTCAAATTAAACGCACACATGTGCGTGTACCAACACACGTCATTACATTTCACTAAGGCAGAAGATATTAATTTTTAGGCTATCGTCCGTGTGTCAAAAGAAAACCCATGAATTAAAAAGTAAATTCATAATGCATTAAGTTAAAATTCATATAAAAACATATTCATTTTAGTTTTAAACCCATAATATCTCAAATAACTTCTCTTTCATGGGAAAAATGTTCAGAGTGAATAATAATAAAAAAATATATTTACAAATTACCATCAAACTGCATCGGAGAGCACATGGTTATTATTCAACAAAGAAAATGAGATAGTTTTGATTTTGGCTGTACAGTTAAATATCAATGTGATAATAGTAGGGCTAGCTGAATTTTGAGACGGACCAGTAATATGTTTCTTCCAACTGACTCTGCTGTTAACCATGGTTTTCATGTTAATTTTCAACTATGTGCTGGAAGTTTCTACACATTATTTTATTGATCCATTAATTCATTCACTGATCCACACATACAGACACTCATTCATTCACTCACTAATTATCCATTTGTGTATTTATTCAGGTCTTTAAATTATAGTTAGGTGTCTGTGAATGCTAATAGTTGTATAAGGACAACACATTCTAACCCGAGGAATCATCTGACGACATGTGTCTGTTATCTTGATTTATTATTTTAGACAATTATTTACAATTTGCAATTATATCATATCTGAGTAATTTTGAAAACATTACAAACAGTGTCAATGAACTTGTTGAGCCCATAAATATCAGTTTTGACACCAAGATAAAAATGTCAAGTGCTGTAGTTCTGAAGATACAGTTTTGATGATGAACTGGCGTCCATTTTGAAAAAATGGCCACCATCTTGTTCACATCAATTAGAGAACAAGTCATCTTATATTTTCATGCACTTCAGTGATTAATTTCAGCCATGTCTCTTTTTCAGCCTCTGCTGCAGGACTAAATAACATTTACCATTTGATCAAGGTCTTCAAAAATCTATCTAGTGTTTCTGCCAAAGATTGTTTTGGGATATGGAGCTATGGAACTGAATGCAATCACCATCAATAAGGGGTATGGGGTGGGGGGACCACCCCCAGAAAGAAAATGGGTTAAGTTTAGGGTTAGGGTTAAGAAAATCAGACAGTAATGATAATGGTCATTAAGTTTGTCAAAAGGTTAACTAAAAAAATTTAATCTGCAAAAACATTTGAGTATGGTGCCATACGCGTTTTACCCTCTGGCAGAAACTGTCTACCCATCCTTTTTGTTACTCATTTCTATTTTGAGTAACACTGACATTAATTTTACCTTTATGTTAGTATAGAGATCAAATGCAAATCAAAGCAATCCAATACATCCACTGTGCATGAAGGTGCTAACATAAAGATAATATCTGACAGTGAATCTTTAAAAGGCCTCTCTGAATTGGCGACACAAAAACAAATTGAGGTAACCCATTTTGTGCAAAACTAGGTTTGCATGTCTGACGCCTGTGGGACAGTGGTAAATGGACTGGGCTGAACAGCATGAAGACTAGAGAGTACATAAACCTTTGTAACAAATGGAATTAACTTTTAATTCTCAAACAAAATGTTGATCATTAGCAAAGGATACATACTAATTATGTGCAATGTTGCCTTCCTGCAGGTGAGCATACAAGCACGGACACTTAAGAAGATCTGTTTCCTCAGCTCTGGACATTGCCTCAGTGATGTGGAGGACACTTTCTGTACCAGCTGAGAAGCTGCACACCCAGGAGGAACTCTAGAAAAATAATACACACTAAACTGTCACAGCCAAGATGGTTCATACATGCTATGAACAGATTCAGAAGTGAAAAAATAAATCATATACCTGTAAATGTTAAACCTTTTTATAATACGTACATTCCATAACCCCACATTCTATAGAGCATACTACATGCCTCAAAACTGTTTCAAATAATAACGTGCCTTTCTGTTCATCAGAAAATTATACCAATTTAGTTCTATAAACAGGAATACCACTTTTCTTTATTTTATTATGTTGGTGTCTCAACATAATTGATAGTATGATTATGGAATACTGGATGTCACATTTATAGCCAATGAGGGGTATTGTACAAGTATATATATGAAGCTGTTTAGCATGTCTTAATTAAGTACCTACAAAGAAAATCCTCTGGCAATCAGTTCCCTCTCTTGTACAAGTTGAAGTGACTTCTTGACAACTATGGATAGCTCCTCACTGGTCAGCACAAACTTTTCATAAGACTGAGCCAACCCATCCCAGTATTTCTGCCACATGCAGGTACGTGCATTTTTGGCTAGTGATGTGACTGCAACCACTGTGGTGACAAGCGTCAAAATATCCAGAATGGGGTGAGACATCGAATGTACAGCTTCATTCTGCATGCACCGGGCCACAAGGTAGGCTAGCAGACAAGGAAGCAAAATGGATGACAGTCTGAAAAACCCCACAAATGTTAACATTCAATAGCACAAGAATATATGGATACATGTATATTGAGTAACTACAATTCATGGCCAACAGTATTAATAGAAACAACTGATCAATACATCAACTTTATTCAGTCTTGGGAATTACTAAACAATGCATGCATATTACAAAATTAAATATTAGAGAGCACATTAAGTTCTATGAAAATTATTACCACCATTCTTTATTTGTCCCGTACAAATCCAACCAGAGGGGCTATAGGTTTCATCTCTGTCCTATCTGTTTGTCTGTCCTAGACCAGAAGCCAAGTGAGATTTAATTGTTGCAAGAGTTTCAAAAGGTTTGAAGTGGTTGAGGTGTAGAGAGACCCCAAATGACTACAGAAACTCAATTCTTAAGTAAATATAGTGCAGGTGTAAACAGGGGGCGGTACTGAAATTACCCCCAAAATGGGATTTAATTGCTGTGAAAGTTCCATCCAAAATTCCTTTGCTACTTATTAGAGGAGATCTCAATGAACCAAAATCCACAACTTAAGAAAAAATATTTACCTTTATAAAATTCCTAGCAGCCCTTAGCCAATGGCGACTGCTAATTTTCAACCCTGTGAATACTTGAAAATTCTGTTAATAACCATTTACGGACTTTTAAACTATTAACTACTCAGTTGCCCCCTACTGCCCTAGCACATACAAAGTATACTACAGGTTTGAAAATTAATAGTCACCTGTCGCAACCTTTATTGGATAACGGCGACTAAGAATTTTACAAAGATTGGGCGACCATTGATTTTAG
>JAECMU010281044.1:0-10322 GCA_016106625.1 Dracogyra subfuscus | reverse complement strand
GGTCACTGTGGCTTTTAATGCCAAAAGCCAGCCATGTAACCAAAGGATTTTCTTTTTTTCCCTAGAGATGTCGGTGAGGATCTATTACCTCCCTTTTTACTCAGTGACGTCATACGACATGTCATGCATAAATTAACTTATAACATTAGCATAATTTAAATAAGTAACAACACATTTTGTAAACTCAATTCCATATCGTATCTTTTTATATATGGAACTATTTATTTATACATTAAAAACATCATTTAATATTACATTAATAAACACAAATCCAATAAGTTCATATGTTATTGTCACTATATTCACGTCACAGTTTATTCATATCCATCTCCAATCTCATGCGAAACCGCCTCTTCGACGTTCTGGTAAAAGGTCGGCACATTTTCAACAGTTTCTGAAACACTTTGCTGAGAAAAGGACGATCTTGCATTACAATCAGAGACATCTGAAATATCATGACGTATAACACTAGAATCAGATTTGGAAACATCGGGAGATCTTCGTTTCGAAGGCGACACTTCTGCATCACTTGATGCAGAGTAGTATTCTTCCAGAACTACTTTCCTCCTTTTTGTGCCTTGACGGCCGGGAGGAGTCAAGGAGATAGGAGTACTTGTAGCAACTGCGTTACAATTATCGAAACTGTCCCTAAAATACGAGCGATGCGCATTGTCGCTTGTATCAGCTTTCAATCGGTTTCGAATGTCTACAAAATAATCTCTATCGTTTTCAAGTGCGATGTTAATTTCGTCGTCAGTAGGTTCTGCACCCATAGTGTACAATTTAGGATGCAGTAGACCGTAGCAACTTTTCAAAACGTTGCTTCGTTTCAAGCCCTCAATGAAGAAAAGTCTGGTCTTCATTACAGACATCTGAGAATTTGTTAATTGTGTGCCAAATTTTACATTGCTGTTCAATAACGCAATGTCCGCCTTGCAGTAAGTAGGCGTGGTACCCTTTCTCTCGCATGATGCCTTACTGCCACTCAATAAATCTTTATAATTATCGATATTCACCTGAGTGATGAATATCTCCTCGCCGATGATGATTTTTTTGCCACCCAGCATTTGCCATGGGAAATTATCTTTGGCTATCTTACCAGCGCAAGGACAGGCTTCGAAAGCACTGCTACTGACCATCGTCTTGCCACTATCTGATTCGCCTTGTAAATAAATGCCGATTTTCTTTTTTCCTTTACCTTTTAACATACATAGAACCAACGCTCAGGAATTCCTTGTTCCTCACACCATGAGTTGACAACTTTGAAGGAGTCCTCGGGTGTCATATAATTCTCAAGCTTATCTTTCATACCCTTTATTTGCTCGTACGCGCATTTGTCTGCAATTTCACTGAGGTATTTGGCACGGGCCGCAATGAAAATGTTATCCCCTGACGCATTTGCCACAGCGGTACAAAGGGCTTTGAACTCATTAGAACCTACCTCATATTTGGAAATCATTACATTCAGCTTCGTGACCTCCGGATGTTTCCTGATCAGATCAGAGAAGAAATTAAAAGTGTCAGCACTTTTTGATTTTATCATGTACTCCGGCACACTCGATGATCCACAGCTGGTACTTCCAGACGAGCTATCCTGTAGTGATATCATATCCATTTCGCTCTTCGTAGCAGTAGCCGACATACCGTCGTTATTCCTCTTCTGATCTTTTCTCCTCTCCTCCTGTATCGACATCTTCGTCTTAGGTTTGGCTATCTCGTGATACTTGAGATTCGAATCAATAATGGAGTCATCGAACATCTCTTCCGTTGGAATATCTCGGTTCCACTCATCTTCTTTCTCCTTCAAATCGTACCATTTTTGTCTCATATACTCATCATTAGTTCCTAGGTACATTTTTTCTTCATCCTCTATTAAGTACTCCATGTAAGCGGACAAAGATATTCTTTGTGGCGTACGAAGCTTCTTTATCTTCATATACCCGTGTTCACCGAGTATAAGCCTGTGAAGTCGCCGGTACTGCTTATCCTGGCTAGGATTCGGCATCTTCGTCTTCCAGATCAAGTGCAAATGATTTCCATACGTTGGAATATTCTCCGCCATTGCACAAGATTTTTCGAATGAACGAATGAAGTTTTAAATTTGAAATCTTTATTATATTTCAACGAATTATGGGAAATGACGTCATACAATGACGTAACGCTACTTACTATGTACATATAAATTACATGACGTCACATCTGATTATTATGTATGTTATGTACATAATAATGAGTGACGTAATTAATAATATGTTAATTACATTATAATTAATACAATTAGCATAATTTACATTGGATATTGCCATTCATTGGCCAGTGTAATTATAGGAACTTTTCTATCACCATATGTACCAGGATTCTTCCATATCATTCGTCGTCTACCCTTATTTTTTCGAAAATAAAATGAAAACTTAGTACAAATATTAGAACGACCAGAAACACGCTCTATATAGAGCCACTAATATTCTAAACAAGAAAATATATTTGGTATGTAAGTTTAATCGTAGAAATATTTTATTAGTTGATAAAATCTTTAAATATTGCAGCAAACTCAGGAATGTCCCTCTAAGAATTCGGCAGTACCGAAGCGTTTCAATAAACCATGGTTCAATGAGACATGCAAAGATGCAATCAAAGAGCGAAACAGGATCCTCGAGAGGGTCAAACACGAACCTACCGGGGATAACCTGAATATTTATCGCATTGCTCGGCAAAGGCTCGTAAAGCTATCAGACAAAATCAGAAATCATCTTGGAGAAATTATGTTTCCAAGTCGACTTCACAAACATCTGTGAAATCGGTCTGGAATAGATAACACTAAATCAAGGGAAAATAATCCAATAATACAGTTCGCCATTTGTATGTCAATGACACGGATGTGGCGTCTCATTGTGACATTGCCAATGCATTGGCAGACAATTTCTCTCATAACTCCTCATCTTCTTTCGGTACAGATCCTTTTACATCTGTCAGAAATGCAGGCTGCTAATCTTTCATCTGAAAATTCTGAAGTATACAACAGGCATTTCTCTTTCGAGGAGTTGAAGTATGCTCTACGTAGAGCCCATGATACTTTGGCAGGATCAGATGAAATACATTATCAACTGTTAAAACACTTACCCGTATCATCCTTCATGGTTATATTAATTATCTTTAACATCATCTGGATGTTTGGTGACTTTCCTTCTCATTGGGAAAAAATCATTCCTATTCCTAAGCCTGGTAAAGATCCAACAAATCCACCAGTTATCGCCCTATTGCTTTGACAAGTTGCATTTGTAAAAACATGGAAAGAATTATCAACCGTAGACTTGTCTGGTGTCTTGAGTCCCACAAATTGCTCACTAACGTGAAATGTGAGTTCAGGTCTAGACGTAACACGGTCGATCATCTTGTTAGATTTTAAAAGTTTTGTAGGGATGCGTTCATCCATAACCAGCATTTGGAATCGGTGTTGTTTTTTTTCACTTCGAGAAAGCTTATGATACCACGTATAGGATTTTGAAAGGCTGTATGCCTGACTTTATCTCAAATTTCTTATAGAATAGGTCTTTCAAGGTACGACTGGGATCTACATTATCCGATTCTCACTCCAAACAGATGGATATGCCTCAAGGTAGCATCCTGTAAGTAACTTTATTTTCAGTGTTTAAAACCTGGCGTTGAAATCGCGTTATATGTCGACGATATTCAGATTTGCTACAAGTCGTCCAGTATGAGTAGCATTGGACGTGCGTTGCAGCTTTGGTTGCATAAACGTCAACAATGGGCAACTAACAATGCAAGCCTTGAAATAAGAAATGTTTGTGTACCTGACACAATGTCCTGCACCCATCAATTTGTGCCTGACGTAAAGGAAATTGTACCAATCACAAAACATTGTTACGATTGTAAATAAAAATGAAATAAATTATGTTTTATGCTGTTTAATAATTGATATATTTAATTACTAAATAGCATTACTAGTCTATGGTGCATTAACATATGTGCTCTGGTAAAGCTGTATCGCGGCCGGCGAACAACGTGAGCTATAATTTTAGAAATCATGGATTTCAATGGTCGTATCCTAACTGGCTTTGTGTTGAACTTTCAGATTCATGATGATCGGACTCAAATTCATAATTTTTTTCAATATCATCAATGTCTTTTTGTGTTGTAATATTCTATATTTTTGGTTGCCGAGTGATCTTTAGCATACGACACACGCATATTTGTGGACGCTTTGAATCCAAAACATTGTGAATATACTGCATTTCTTTGGGAATTTTTTTGCAGAACGAGCGTGTCAAGTGTAACGTTTGGTGTTTTCTTCAAACTGTAGCCACAAAGAGGCATTTGTTTGAACTAAATCCTCCTTTTGCCATTTTAGTTTAGTGCTAGCTAGCTAGATTTTAAGATATTACTCCGCGGAATATTCGTTTGGGAATTTTTGGGGCACGATTTAATTGGCAGCTGCCTGCCGCGGATACTGGGAAAAGGGACAGTTGATTTGTCATTATCGGTACCTGCCTGCTCTTTTACAGCAAAGACTGAAGTTATTTTGGTCAACATCTTTTAATTGTTAACCATGAGGCAATTTTAATTGCAAACTTTAAGAGAAAACGTCATAGGAAGTATACACTAAGTATGAAAGGCCAATTAATAATATGCATGACATCACTGTTTACAATGTGAGTTCCTGCAAAATCGAGACTATACAAAATCCTACTGAAGAGACTGTAGATGAACTTTGTGTTGGATTGTCAAGTGCCCCGCGGACCGGTTCAAATCCCACTGGTACACATTTGTGGGGGTTTTCATTTGTAATTAATTATTTTATTTTTTATCAGTGCATTAAGTCTTAGTGTATTCGACTCCAAAACAGCCAGCTTTTACTACAACCCGAGCTTCGGACATGGTGACCGGCGTAAGCGACATTGTTACTGTCAAGCTACAAATTTGTACAGGACAATGACTGTGACCGGCCGCTTATTTCATGGCTTGCAATGGATTTCGATTCTCAAAGTCAAATACTGTCTGTATGCATATCTGCAAGAAAAGAGGTCACCATTTAGATCCTCAGCTCTTTCTGGACAAAACTCCGGTTCCAGTTATGGAAATCAAATTTCTGGGGGCTATCTTTTGTTCCTCATTTACAGTATGTGAAAAAGAAGGGATTAAATGCCCCCAATATCTTAAAGGGACATTCCTGAGTTAGCTGCATTGTAAGATGTTTCCGACATATAAAATATTTCTACGATTAAACTTACATATTAAATATATTTTCTTGTTTAGAATATCAGTGTCTTAATATTTGTAAGAAGCCCAAACTGGATTTCGTCTTCAAATTTACAATTTAAGTTCTGTAAATTCGGAGCATAACCTTTCGATTTCCTCCCCATTCAGTCTTGCCAATAACCTTTAAAAGGACATTCCTGACTTTGCTGCAATGTTTAAGTTGTTATCGACTGACTGAGAATTTGTAACTTTAGTTCGGTCTAAACTTGATTATGAGTGCATTGTGTATGGGTCAGCATGTAATTTTACTTGCAAATGTTAAATCCTATACACAACCAGGAACTTAGGCTGGTGTTTCAAAACAACTCCTGTGGAAAGCTTGTATGTCGATACACACAAATCTAGTTTGGATGCTAGACGTGCAAAGCTTTCTCTGCAGTATGATATAAAGATTAAATCAGTGAGAAAACACCCTGCACATAATGCGGTGTTTGATAACAATAATTTGAAGTTATTTGATGCGATTCGAACATTTGGTCGTCGTATTAAGCAGTTTTTATCAGTTTCCAATATTGATTTAAGAAACATTTTGGAAACGTCTTCATATTGTTTTTTGCCACCTTGGTGTATCAAACCACCAAATAGTGTATTCGATCGTGTTCATCTAAAGAGAGATCGCAGTTATTTATAAACAACATTTCATGGAAATCCAAGAGAGATACTGTGATTACATTCCTGTTTACACAGACGGATCACTGGATGGGAAGTCTGTGGCTTGTGCAATAATTTCCATGAGATTTCTCGATTCAGCAACAATATTTACTGCTGAAATTTGGGCAATCATTAAGACCCTGGAACAGATTAAGGATTCATGTGCATCCAAGTATATTATTTTACAGACTCGTTTTCGTGTCTCCAAGTTCTATAGTACATGAAATTGGAGCATCCCTTAGATGGGATGGTGATACGAAAGTGTCTTTTTATCAATTGTCAATTAAGATGTTATAGTCTGTTGGGTACCCAGCCATTTTGGCATTTAGGGTAACGAAAAAGCAGATGTTGCTGCCAAGTCTGCCTTGAACTTGCCTATGTCCAAGTTGGTGTCCCCTACAGTGATTTTTAATTTCATATTAAAGGGACATTGCAGAATTTGTTGCACTGTAAGATATTTCCGACCAATAAAATATTTCTACGATTAAACTTTCATATTAAATATATTTTCTTGTTTAGAATTTCAGTGTCTGTATAGTCAATGTGTTTCAGGTGGTCTTAATATTTGTAATATTCTTCAAATAAATTCGTATGTACGATAAAATATTTTTTTAGGAAATAAAATGAAAATTAACATAGTACAAATATTAAAACGACCAGAAACACGTTTAATATACAGCCACTAATATTCTAAACAAGAAAATATATTTAATATTTAAATTTAATCGTAGAAATATTGTATTAGTTGATAACATCTTAAAATATTGCAACAACTCAGGAATGTCCCTTTAAGATGTAATGGACTAACAAAGACACTTTTTAACGATTGTAATTTAATATATTTTCCGGCATAAAATATTAGTGGCTGTATATTAAATATATGTTTCTGATCGTTCTAATATTTGTACTAGGTTAAATTTCGTTTTATTTCCTCAAATAAAATGTTTCGTCCGTACGAAATTATTTGAAGACGAAAACCAGTTTCGGCTTTTAACAAATGTTAAGACGACCAGAAACACAAGAAAATATGTTTAATATGTAAGTTTAATCGTAGAAATATTCTATTAGTCGGAAACAAATGTGATTCAGTCATACGACTTGGTACTTTACTCGAGGGCTTTAACCGCTGGACCCAATTCCTCCCTTTCAGGAATTCAGTTGTACGCATTTTATTATTTAGCTTCTAAAATATTTGTGTACATAAATTATTATAATGATATGTGTGTAGTGTAACGATACTAGTCAATGGACATAAATTATTCTAATGATATGCCATTAAAAACTGTTACTGTATTATTTATCACAATGTTTTAGTACCCGCCGAAGAAAGATGTTTGTTAGTATAGGGAGATTCGGTTACATTTCATTTTCGTATATTAAAACTTCTGATTAAGTTTGAAAATTGCTAATTAGATCGCGCATAGTTTGTGCCGCTATGCCCCTAAAATCTTACGGTGTTGACGGCAAGAAAATGCCGTGCTGCATTAGTTTGGCTTGTTTTCCACCGTATCCTTAGGATTATTTTTTGTTTTGTTTTTTTCAATCAAGCATTAGACTCCCAATAGCCGATATGTATTTTTGTGCTGGGGTGTCGTTAAACAAACATTCATTCATTCATTTAGTTATAAATGACACAAAACGTAACCTGAAAAGAAAAAACCCACACATCTAGTCGTCTGCCTGCTTGTTTAGTCGCGAACTGATATAATACAAAATAAAAACGCATTGAAATGCACGTTTAAGCGACATGTCCGAGTTTGCGGCATTGTAAGATGTTTCCGATTAATTAACGATTTCTACGATTAAAGGGACATTCCCGACTTTGCTGCATTGTGAGATGTTTTCGACTGATAAGCTGTTTCTACGATCAAAGGGACATTGTCGAGTTTTCTGCAATGTAAGATGTTCCCAACTAATAAAATATTCCATTGATTAAACTTGCTTATTAAAAATATATTTTCCTGTTTAGAATATCAAGTGTGTGTATATGCAATGAAATTTAACCATGTAGAAATATTAGAACGATCAGAAATAAGTTTAATATACTGTCACTAATATTTGACATTTAATTAAAATCGTTAAAAGGTGTCCGTTAGTCGATAACGTCTTAAAAACTGCAGCAAACTCGTGAATGTCCCTTTAAAATGACGTTATTTACAGCCATTTAAGTTGACGACATGTGTAAAGACACTGTTGGTGATTTTAAAATACACTTTGCAACATGATTGCGGCGTGTCACTCATGACCAACTTCATTCTGTCATGGCAGTCTTCTCACAGGCGGTGCATGAAAGATGAGGTAATGCTTGTGTGCCGTGCACTCATATCCCTCTAATGTCCAAGTAGGCCTATTGAAAATGATATAAAATGTCATATTCATTCAACGCATAGGTGTTGTGTAGGCCTACACTGAATACTTCATGTTTATTTTTAAAGGGGCATTCCTGAGTTTGTTTCACTGTTTTAAGATGATGTCTATTTATAAACTATTTCTACGATTAAACTTACATATTAAATATATTTTCTTGTTTAGAAAATTAGTGGATGTACATTAAACTTGTTTCTGATCGTTCTAATATTTATAGTAGGTTAATTTTCATTTTATTTGCTAAAAATTATTCCTTTCCTACGTACGAAATTATTTGAAGACTAAATCCAGTTTGGGAGAGGACTAGAAACCCATTAAACATACAGACTGATATTCTAAACAAGAAAATATATTTAATATGTAAGTTTAATCGTAGAAATATTTTATTATTCGGGAATACCCCGTTAAATTATCATTTAAATATATTTTTAAGAAGGTATTATTTATTATTCGGGAATACCCCGTTAAATTATCTTTTTAATAAGGTAGTATATCTGTTAAATGCCAAATGCAAAGAAAATATAGCACATATGCTACACGTTATTAAGTTTTATTGTGAGTGTAACTGTGATATAGATACGTTATTTAGGTTTTCCCGGGGGTACGCCCGACTGAGGGTCGGCTGAACCGGTATCGGATCGAGAGATCGGTCGCCGACGCACTGGGCACGTCCAAGGGAAAACCTGGCCTCGGTCGCCTCAAGTCCAGACAGCATGCACGTCCGACGCATACCGCGCGTTGCCGTCCACAGCACGCGCTCTCGTGCCCGGGATATTTTTGGTTCGCGTTTTGTGATGGAATCATTTCGCTTCCGTCCAGAGCTTGTTTTACAGTTTTTACGTGATACTTAGTTTTAAGTTTATCTATCTGTGATATTTGTATTTTTACACAGTCCTTTTTATTTACCATTTACTGTTTTATATTGATGTTATTTGACACCCAATAGCCGATGTATTTTTCGTGCTGGGGTGTCGTTAAACATTCATTATTTAGGTTTATTTTCAGTGTTAAATTGGTTTTCGATTGAAAGAGCGTGAGCCTTCGGGTTCCAGAACCGTCTGCTTGACTTCGCCAAACACTCGCCCGTTTTATAGAAGAGATCATCTCCGAATATATCCAGGGAACGTCGAACAACTCTCCAGCAGATCACTGATCATCTCCGAATATATCCAGGGAACGTCGAACAACTCTCCAGCAGATCACTGGCTCCGATTGACCCGGGCCAGTGTATTTTAACTACCCTCCAAAAGAAACAGTTATATATATGAACTTGCCTGGTGGTGGCATCCAGGAAAGAAGTTAACAGTTGTATCCATGAGTATTCAAGTTATG
Organism: Dracogyra subfuscus; assembly: GCA_016106625.1. Classification (NCBI taxonomy): domain Eukaryota; kingdom Metazoa; phylum Mollusca; class Gastropoda; order Neomphalida; family Peltospiridae; genus Dracogyra; species Dracogyra subfuscus. Next base: position 695 of record JAECMU010281044.1, on the reverse strand, counting down.
CCTTAACCACAGTTGAAGTGTCATCCAAGGCAACTATATTGTATTATATTACACAAACCTACAAAAACACCTGGTCTCCTAATTAGGTACTTACTAACTATTCCTAAAATTAGCGATGTTGTATACAGCTGTGATATGATGTAGGTACTTGCGGTTTTATGATTTCAATTAATTCTATATATTCTGTCTTCTACGGTTCGCCTTCAGAGTGCTGGCTTGCAAAGAGCTCTCTTCGATGCCAGATTTCGGGTCACATGACACGTCTTGACCAACGGGCGGCTCCATTTTCCCGCCCATCTGTATTTGGTCACACATTATTAGACCACTCCATGTCTAGGGTGTTTGATTACGTAACCCATGGAATCAACTTCCGGCCGTAGACTGGTCGCGAGTCGCCACACGCTCCCCCGTTTTTATAGATGAGATTGCCTTCTGAATCTACAGGAAACACCGAAGCACTTTTCAGTAAGTTACTGGCCCAGATTCACCCGGGCCAATGTTTGATGAACATCCACGAATAACCAGGTTGATTGGAAACTTCCAGTTCTTCTGGTCAATATTATGGTGATAAAGTTAAGTCGCATCCAAGAATATGGTGATAAGGTTAAAGTCTCGTCCAAGGATATGCTGAGAAAGTTAGTCTCATCCAAGAATATTAATTATAAAACACTAAAACTGTTCCTTAAACACTCAAA
>JAECMU010280974.1:0-11163 GCA_016106625.1 Dracogyra subfuscus | reverse complement strand
GCATGAATACATAAAAACATGGAGTTCACTAATATGTGGGGTTAACAGTGAAGATAAAGGTAGAGGAAAGATTTAGAGAGAATGGCGAAAGGAGAAAAGAGACGGTAAGGAAGAAAAAGGGAAAGAAAGAGTGAATTAAATACTTTAGTTTCGAAAAAGAAAAACATATTTGTATTGAAATACCTCTAGAACATTGTATTGTTGTCTTGTTTCCAGGTATCTGGACCAAGGTGCCCAGTATTCCTCAAATTCTTGAAATTGACAATTTTTAAGAAGTATATATTTTTCAATTTCTATTTTATCTTTCAAAATATTTAAAAAAGCATATATGTTAGGTCCATGTTTCTGCATTTTAGATCAATATATATAGTATTTAACACTGATAATGAGCCAATTAATAAATAACATCTTGCTTTATTTCCTCTTTATGATTCCAAACAAGACTGTCTGTTTATCTAATTGTGTAGGTTCACCTTTGTCTTGAATCCATCGTTCAATTTCCTTCCAATAAAAAAAAACTTTTGAACAGTCGATCATAGAATAAATGCTCCAATGTTTCTGGTTGTTTATTGTTAGACACCAATCACTCGGACCGCACCATGAAGGTCAGTCAGTTGTATTAGAATGGTGGTCATGCATGCAATGGAGACTGCTGGAACTGGTAACGACTCACTAGTCGAGCTTAACTTTAACTGCTTAACTATAGCAAAGTTATTAATTGGGGATCACAAATAATACCAAAGCTTGACACATTTTTTGTGTTGGAAAGAACACCATACAAGCAAATTCATACAAATTCACATAATTCAACAGTCCAGTAATTTGGGAAACTGACGTCATTTTGTAAACACGTGCACCAATGAAATGTGAATTGTGTGATAGTTCTTTTGTTTCAAGTTTATCTCATTAACTACATGGCTAATACACTTTATTTACACTTGTGGATGGTCAGTATGTTTTTTTCATGCACAAAGTTTGTGTTTATAAGAGAACAATGCCCAGTAACAACAGGTAACAAAGACAGGTTTTTTTAATTGATTGCTGTTTTGGCAGCTAGATTAAGACAAAAACGTCATACTAATTATATACATAGATATATATCCTAATGTGTTAACTATAACAGTTCCGGTATGAAATACCACACTGTGCTAGACTGTCTCCCATGCCACTTTGTAGATGGATGGTTGGTACGGTATCGGTTATACAAATTACTGGGTTTGACTGTACCATCATATATAAAATATGTAACATGTTATGAATTTTGTACCGACTGTATCAAAGAGGAGAGTGGTAAAGTTCTTGCCTGATACATGCTCGGTCAATGATCAATCCCTGTTGGAGGACCATTGGGCCATTTCTCGTTCCAACCAGTGCACCACAACTGGTATATCACGTGTACATAAAAAAAAGATATTAAATAGTTACTGAATGTACAATTAGTCAGTTGTAAGGTCTCTGCAAGTGGCCACAACAGTAGTGGTCATTAACTATTGTTCACACGACTGGTATATCAAGGGCTGTGGTATGTGCTACCCTGTCTGTGGGATGGTGCATATGAAAGATCCCTTGCTACTAATGAAAAACCCCACCCAAAATACCCTTTGCCTTTTACGGATTCCAGTTGAGCTGCTGGTGCTCTCTTGCACAAGTGGTCCCCTCTCTCACACACCCCCAACCCTTTCCTGTGCTCTAGAAGTGTTATTAAAAAAAACACCTATAAACTATTTGAGGAATTTGTAGAATAAAAATACAGATTGCCTGTGTAACCAACTCCAGGTGTATGATGTGATTCCTGATAACCCTGAGGTTACAGCATGTGAAGGCAAACTTCATTCTTATAGTGCCACACACATTTTTCCCTTGTCATGCAGTTGGTCATGGCTTTGCTTAATTAAATCTGGAGTTGACAGGCCCATCAAAGACATCTTTGTACTCGGTGCTCTAACTGGCTTGTATACTGAGCAAAATAGACATTGATAATGTTTGATTCTAAGAATCTTACATCATAACCTCAAGTCTTTTATGATTTGCGATGTAATTATGTCTATAATATGTGGTCTTTTGTATGTCCTGTATGTCAGTATACCCCCCTGCCATGGGACCATGACTGGCGACCCATGGTGGGCGTGCCTGAACCGCAAGGATGTTAGCACGTTATTCCATGTCCATATCAGTATATGACAGCAATTTCTGTATACTGTAAACCGTATTAATATTGCGACGTGTTTTTTTCGCGAATGTATACCTTAGCGCATGTTCGCGACGTGTAAATTTCGTGAACGACAGTTGACAGCTCAAAAAAACTAAAGTTACTGTCTGTAAATCAATATTCTGTTGTCCTACATCAAGCAATTGTGCCTGGTACAGAGTATATAGAGGGGATTAGGCCCTACCCACCTCACCTGTATTAGAATCACAACTCATTGTTTCAGTTGTAACTGCTAACACCCTTTGGTAGATGAAACAATAAACGATTAATCGCCATCGATTGAAGCTACATAAAACAATTAACGATTAGTCGACATCAAGGAGAGCTCGTGTATAGGCTGTGCCTGTTGAGTGAATCTTTTTGTGAATTTTATTCTCAATAAAATATTTCATAACAAAACTTTAAGCACACTTCACACTTCAAACTGAAAAATAGTGCGTGCGTATTAATTTCGCGATATAAGGTTGGACGCGAACGACGCGAAATTTATACGCACGCATATTTTTCACGGTTTACAGTATATACCTTTAACAGAAGCTATAAATACCAAGACCAACCTCAGTGGTATACTGGTTAAACCATAAGACTTAATTAAGACTGGTAGATACTGAGCTCCAAGTTAATTGGGCTACTGGTTCTCCCTTGAACCCGATAGCGCAGGCGGTCCCCTCTTACCCTCCCCCACACCTTTCCTGTCACAGACGGAGAGATCCGGCCAAGGCCGGTCCCTGTGCCTGTGACAGGCGTGCGCTACAACAGCTTGCTCTGAATGTGCACGTTAAGAACTTAGACTTAGACTTACTGAGCTCACATCCTGATATGGGCTTCCACCCAGAGAAAGTTTTAAGAACTTAATAGGTGTAAGCTAGACCACTACAACGACTTCTCTCTCAATAACCATAAACGACTAACAACTAACCTTCTGTCCTGGAGAGCCCAAATAGCTGAAGTGTGTGCTCAGGACAGTGTGCATGAACCTTAATTGGATATAAACACGAAAATAACTATAAGTAAATGAATGATAGTAATTTCTGTGCACGCACCTTTAACAGAAGCTATAAATACCAAGACCAACCTTGGTGGTATCCCCCGCCTGCCCCCAAGTTGATTGGGCTACTGGTTCTCTCTTGAACCTGATAGCGCAGGCGGTCCCTCCTTAACCCACCCCCACACCTTTCCTGTCACAGACGAGGGGAACCGGCCAAGGCGTACGCTACAACAGCTTGTTCTGAACGTGTACGTAAAACCCTTTGGACTTGGACTTGGACTTGGACTCGGTGGTATACTGGTTAAACCATAAGACTTAATTAAGACTGGTAGATTCTGAGTTCACATCCCCTATTGGCTTCCATCCAGAAAAAGCTTTAACAACTTAATAGGTAGGTGTAAGCTAGAATGAATGACAGTAATTTGTGTGCACATACCTTTAACAGAAGCTATAAATACCAACTAGTTCAATAGATCTGGATCCCAATTGATTAAATTCTCACAACTTGGTGATCTAACCAGTCTATTACAAAAAAATATTTTCAAGGACGATGAGTTATTGCTCCACCTCCCCACCCCCCTCCCCCAATTTCCTTTGCTATGAATATACGGTCTGGACCGTCTGACATATACAAAACAGCAACCTGTCACATGTCTGGGACTAAAAGTATTAAGTTCTCCTCGATGACAAGGATATTCAGATGTAATTCACCGTGATGGCCATCAATTGGCCGAGTTCAGCTGGCAGGAGTGTGCCACTGTATTGTGAAATGATCGCTAGCTTAGCTCTGGCACAGAACGGTAAATGAATTTGACAGGGCAGAAATCAGTGAAATTGTTCCCAGGTCCTGCTCATGATGCAAATCTCTGCAATGAATGTAGCCCCCTGATGCAATGTCCATTTAGACGTGACAAGTTAAGTAATTCACTGTTGGTCCTCACCACTCATCACTTTCAACAAAGAAGCTATGTGTTGTGGGATCAGAATGAAGAGGGAGTAGTGCTCTGTACCAAATTCAGTTTGAAATGTCACCTGTTAAGTCAGGTCAACTGGATGGAAGGAAAGAAATGGTTTATTTAACAATGCACTCAACACATTTTATTTACAGTCATATATTGTCAGACATATGGTTAAGGACCACACATATATTGAGGGAGAAAACCTGGTGTCGCCACTTAATCGGCTACTCTTTTTGGCTAGCATCAAAGGATCTTTTATATACACCATCTCATAGACAGGATAGCACATACCACGGCCTTTGATGTATTAGTCATGATGTACTTGCTGGAATGAGAAATAGCTCAATGGGTCTACTGACAGGGATCATCTCAGACCAACCGCGCATCAAGCGAGCACTTTACCACTGGGCTATGTCTCGCCCCTCTGAGGTCAACTGTTACAGGATCAATTCATTTATTGTTATTTTTCCATTTACCATAGTTTGACACCCAATGGCCGATGTATTTTTCGTGCTGGGGTGTCATTAAACATTCATCCATTCATTGATTATGGTTATTTTCATGCTTACAGCCAGTTATGGTAATTCAAGCACACTGTCCTGGCCACACACCTCCACTATCTGGACTGTTTGTCCAGCTAGACAGTAGGTTAATGGTTACCATAATTGGCTGTAAGCATGAAAATAACCATGCAATGGTGTTTCACCTACCCACTGAGTCGTTAAACTCACTTTGTCTGCATAAATAAGTCTCCTAATCTCTGTTAATGAGAATAGCCGTCCAAATGCTAGGGTGTTACTGGTAAACTTGGAAGGAAGAAATTAGTTTATTTAACGATGCTCTCAACACATTTTCTTTACAGTTATATGGTGTTGGACATATGGTTAAGGACCACACAGATATTGAGGGAGGAAACTCACTGTCACCATTTAATGGGCTACTCCTTTTTGATTAGCAGCCGTGCATCAAGCGAGTGCTTTACCACAGAGCTAAATCTCACACCTGGTGAACTTGGTACCAGATATTATCATCAAGTTTTAATAATATGTTGCGGGTAAAATAATTTTAAACTGTTATTAGCTTAAGCTATTTTAGCTCTTCTAACATTTTATTATTTGTTCAATATATCAAACCATCAAAATCATCCTTCTATTTTCAGTATTACTATAACTTGTTGTTCATAATATTTAATTCATAAACTAATTTCTATTTATTCATCAAAGAAATCTATAAAACAAAAAACAAATAAAAAAACAATTAAAAAACAAAAAAAAACATCTTATACCAACCTTGGAATGGAAATATATAGATGATTTAACTCAAGTTCTGTGAGTATTTCAAACGTGATATGTGGAGCGTTTGCCACACTGTGATATTGTTATATCATACTAAGAGGCTCATTAGTCAAGAAGTGCCAAATGCTCCAATAGCATACACTCACCAATCATTCAAGCTAGTGAACACCAACTGGTATATCAAAGGCTGTGGTATGTGCTATCCTGTCTATGAGATAGTACATATAAAAGATTCCTTGCTAATAATGGAAACAAATGTAGCAGGGTTTCCTTTCTAAGACTATGTCAAAATTACCAAATGTTTGACATCCAATAATAATAAATCAATGTGCTCTAGTAGTGTTGTTAAGTAAAACAAACCTTAACCTAAACCGGCAATTTTGATAAATATTATGTATTTATTTAGTTACATTTATATTTATTGTATGTATAACATTGTTACTGCACAATTCTGTCATGTAAAATATTAACTAAATACTAACATAGGTATATAACAGTTAACATTTAGCAGTTCAGTTTCACCTTCTGTTTTTTCTAACAAATACAGTTTTTGGTTTCCACTGTTTTTATACTCCAAATTTTAAATACAGCACTCCTGTTTTTAGCTTTAATTTTTCCTGACAATATCAACATTTAGTTGATAAAACATTGAACATTTTACACAGACTTAATTTTTAGTAAATATATATTATATATTGTAAAAGAAAAAAAATCTTGTTAAACAAAATAATTCAGACTTTTTATTACTGAAATTACCCACTAGTAACTGTGCTTATACACCATGCTTTATGTGGAAATAATGGTAAATACAAGTTAAAATCATGTAAATAGCTAAAAATATGTCCTGTCAAAGGTTTTTTTTATTGTCACCAGTTAAATTATCTTAATTTAAGACCAATTTAATTTGACCTTTTAGTGGAAACAACATGTACATGCATTTTGAAATACAAAGTCCTCAACTAAAACCAAAATTGTTCAATACAGCTGTGATATCAAAATTATGCAATACAGCTGAAATAATGGCAAAATTATGCAATACAGCTGTGACAATGCCAAAACTGCAATACAGCTGAGATAATGCCAAAATTATGCAATACAGCTGTAATAATGGCAAAATTATGCAATACAGCTGTAATAATGGCAAAAATTGGCAATACAGATGTAAAATGCCACAATTATGCAATAAAGCTAAGATAATGTAAGCTTAAGAAAGTGTATACGTATCATATTTATCCATTGTTTCTAGATCAATTTCACAATAAACTTTCTGTCTTTTTTCAAAAGTTTTTTGTTCCCTTTCAAAACTGTTTAAGTCTTTTGTGCGAAATTCCGCCGTGGTGAATCGTCCACCCATATGTTGTGATTTCGACCAAACTTGGCAGTATACGCCGTCGTCATCTTCGTTAGTCGAGAAATAATGGCCTTCATTTCCTCATGGGTAACTGACTGCAGGCCGAGATATCTGCGCTCCAGGCCTGGAACCTTGGGCATCGTCTTGCGAGGCCTTGGTTTTATGTAAACAAAGTCCTTATCCAATAGGTCGACACCACCGCGGCTGGCTACAGTCGGACGCACTAGCCGCGAGACTATGGAGTCCAGTTCCTTTGAACTGACGTTGCGACCACCCACAACCGAAGCCTGCGAAACACCAGATTTAATTAGTCTTGTTTTGGAAGAATGTTCCATCATCTTGTCATGATCTGAATATTTGCTGGCACTGGTCACAGGACGGATGTCCGACTGATGCAAGTCTTTGGAATTGTCACTCATTTTCACTTTCACACTACCTTCTTCTCTGTCCACCATAACTGGACGCGGCTGTTTTTGTCTGTGCAGATGGACTGTTTTTTGCTGTTCTTCAACATTAACTCTGTCTCTGTGGGAGTAATTCTTGCAGTGTGCCTGTGGTGGAGGCCGAAGTGCGAGGCGTTCGGACAGCTTCAACTGGTCTCTGGCACTCGACACATTCCAAGGTCCGTAATGGGCCACAGAATTATGTGTCTTAATCTTATGCACACTTAGGTCATCCGAGGTCATGTTGCAACCTTGTCTTACGGATGTCTGATGTACTATAGGCTATCAGTTCCTTGGCCAGTTCAGTGAATGAAAACACAAGAATTTAATCTGCTGTAACAAACCATATTACCAACATTACACTGGCCTGGACAAGTATCAAGCTTGGGCGGTCACCGCCAAATGAAGCCATATGTATTACCCTGGACAAAACATTATGTCATATGGTCCAATGCACAAACCTACCTTCATAACATACGTCATATTTTCACAACAATCAGTCAATCAGAACAAATCCTTTTAACTCATGCCATTGAGTAGATAATCCACCACAAGCTGTTGGATTGGAATTATCCAATTATTGGCCTTTCTGGTTTCAAGAAGAACAAAAGACAAATCTTTGACAGGATCAAACACGGTATTATTAATGTGAGACGGAGGTGTTTTATAGCACTGCTGCTGAGATATTCTCTCTTATTTTTTTAAGGTCTCACTGTAGGTTATCTATATACCACGTTAAACCAAACAAAGGAAGGCTTGTTTAAAGTTTAAAGTCTGTTTTGTTTATTGACATGACTATTTATTAATTATCAGCTATTGGATGTGAAATGTTTGTTTAATGACACCACTAGAGCACACTGATTTATTACTCATTGGCTAGTGGATGTGAAATGTTTGTTTAATGACACAACAGCACATTTCTGTCTATTTAATATATGGTAACTATGATACTTGGTGCAAGGAAATATGAAATAAAAACCCATTTTCACAACATGACTAATTTTAACTAGAAGCAAGAGGTGTTCTATGCACATTTTCCCACAGGACAGCACATACCATATTCTTTGCTATAGCACTCTTGGATTTTGTTGAAATGTCAAAAATTATTTTTTTTAGAGAGAAGGGTAGCTCCTACAACCCAAAGCACCTCACCAAATACCATCAAGCAACACTTTTTACTTAAATACCATAACTGGTATATCAAAGGCTGTGGTATGTGTTATCCTGTCTGTGGGATGGCACATATAAAAGATCCTTTGCTGCTAATCAAAAAGAGTAGCTCATGAAGTGCTGACAGTGTTTTTTCTCTCTCAATATATATGTGGTCCTTAACCATATGTCAGATGCCATATAACCATAAATAAAATATGTTGAGTGCATTGTTAAATAAAACATTTCCTTCCTTGTTACTTAAAAACACAGATACTCACTAATATTTAATTTAAAAGGTTAATAAACACATCTCAATTGATGTAGCATTGTCTGGTACATTGAAGGATATGGAATGGTAATGAAAATGAAGAAAAATATCTGCAAAGGTGTTGGTCTTTAGGACATGCCAAATCCAGGCCAGAGAGATTCTGGTGTCAGTTATATTGTATGTATTAAATAGTTTTATATAAAATATATCAAATCAATTATAGGTAAAATTCTTCAATTAAAGCTAAAATATGTGAATATGCTTAACACTCCTATGCTTCAGATATATTTTATTCTTATTTATTAATATCAAAATCTCTGATGGAATTTACAAAACTTGGGGTGAAAAAATGGTTAATAATAAAACAACATAGGTCTACAAGGCCCATAATATGTTCATGGAGATGTAATATATGAATTTATTTATAAAGTTATGCATCAAAATTTCAAGTCAATATCTTGATGAACTGAAAATAAAAGTCCTGAAAACTGTAATGCTGAGATGGTTGCAATATTTCCTACATTCAAGAGCCAAAACTCTGTTAAAACACCATGGAAATCAAACCTGATCTAGAACTCTACAAGACAACGACACATGCAATATATCAGCTCAACACAAGAAATGTGCAGAAAACTGGTGGTTGTAATAGTTCCTAAGTACAAGGGCCATAACAGACGTACATATGGATGGACAGACAGACAATGCCATACCATAATACAACCCATTAATTAAAATGAGCATATCACCATGAAATTCATAACTTTACATGATAAACCTATATGCAAACTTTCAACCCAATATTGTGATGTTTTACAAAGAAAAGTCTGGAAACCAGTGATGGTTGTAATGTCTACAAAGTTCAAGGGACATAACCATGTCATAAATGAGTAAATCCCAATGAAACTCAAACTTGATCTGTAACTCTACATGGTAAAACTACACACAAAATGTCAGATCCATATCTTGAGGCATTACAGAGATCCCAAAAACCTGCAGGATAGACAGACTGAGGCAAAAACTAAAGTCTTCTTCCTTTGAACTGGTAGCAGGCACATAGGAACCTGGAGAGGGGGTGTAGGGAGCTATGTCCATGCACGCACACATGCGAGGACACTCACTCACACACACCTCACTCAGAGATGAAAATGTATGGGATTTTTTTTTTTAAGACTATAAATAGATAAAAATAGGGCTTGTGAACTCTGTCCCCTACCCTCATCCCCACCCCCACTTCAAATAACATTTCTATAAGCACTGGGTAGGTAGAAAACTAATAAAATCATTTCACAAAAAAAACACCCAAAAACAAATAAAGTAAAAAAATAAGAAAAGAAAACCAAGAAACTATAAATGAATGGTAATTAATGTTCACAGGAAGACATCATTAATCAGACATCAAGAGTACATGTAGTTCCAATTATCCTCGCAACTTATTTGTGCACTGCTATAACTGATCTTGTTGGAGGTAGTATTTTTGGATTTGTATTTGTGGCCATCTCATTAGTGATAAATGGACTGGAGTATTGATCTGTGTGGCTAAGACTTGTTAACAGTCTATTACTCGACCACTCATTTGGAAGATCAGACCTCCAGGCTCTGTTTGTTTCCAGCATGTTTTTAACTGAAAAGATAAGCTCACTTAATGATGTTTGAAGCTAAGTTATAAAAATTCTTTTAAAAACATCTCATGATAACAGGTTAGAAATAGAAATAAACATTTCCTGCTTCATTTCAAAGATATACATTTTTCGCTGGCTGAGTATTGTGGAATTATGGGGAAAAGATAGCTCTGCTTTATTTTTAATATAAAAAAAATAATAAAAGTAAATAAATACAAAATTATCGAGAGATAGAGAGACAGAAAGAGAGAGAGAGAGAGAGAGAGAGAGAGAGAGAGAGAGAGAGAGAGAGAGAGAGAGACAGAGACAGAGAGACAGAGAGAGAGAGACAGAGAGAGACAGAGAGAGATAGGGAGACACAGAGACAGACAGAGAGACAGAGAGATAGAGAGACAGAAAAAGACAGATAGACAGACAGACTGAGAGACAGACAGAATTAAGCCTGTTTTAAATGACCATAGAAGGTAGTAACTTTAATATTAATACACAAAAAAACCCTTAATATTAATACACAAGAAACTTTAATGTTAATACACAAGACATTTTAATGATAATATACAAAAAACTTTAATACTAATATACGATAAACTTTAATATTAATACACAAAAAACTTTAATATTAATACACAAAAAACTTTAATATTAATACACAAGAAACGTTAATATTAATAAACAAGAAACTTTAATATTAATAGACAAGAAACTTTAATATTAATACACAACAAACTTTATTATTAATACACAAAAAAGTTTAATATTAATAAACAAGAAACTTTAATATTAATACACAAGTAACTTTAATATTAATACACATGTAACTTTAATATTAATACACAAGAAACTTTAATATTAGTACACAAGAAACTTTAATATTAATAC
>JAECMU010280812.1:0-13273 GCA_016106625.1 Dracogyra subfuscus | reverse complement strand
GGTATAATTGTAACATTGCCATAAATTCACAATGGGGTTAAGGTTGGTATAATTGTAACATTGCCATAAATTCACAATGGGGTTAAGGTTGGTATAATTGTAACATTGCCATAAATTCACAATGGGGTTAAGGTTGGTATACTTGTAACATTGCCATAAGTTCACAATGGGGTTAAGGTTGGTATAATTGTAACATTGACATAAGTTCACTCACATATATCGTATTTTAATACTGACATTTAGCCTACATAATTCTGTTTATGCCATTCTGAAAGTGAAAAACAATAATAGATGTTTTAAAGTATTAGAAGCATAATTTAAAACACATAAAATAAAATAATCTTTATGTTGATCTTGACAAATACACATGCATGTAGGCCTATAATATTTTAAATAATGGTAATTCTGTTCTGTTTAATACTTTGATGATATGTTACTGGCAATATTGATTGATATGATACTTTATTTAATATCATTCGACCACTTCCTATCCCCTAATATTCCATTAACTCAAGGAGGAGGTCTGTTTCATGTTCACACCGTGTATAGTAAAAAGAAGTAAACATCTTATAAACAATTATGTGATTCTTTGCTTTTGCATAATTAATAACTCATGTATATTATTCATTATCATAATTCACCATGTGATCTTCGTTTTTCAGGGACCACCAGGGCCCCCAGGACCTATGGGTAATCCAGGACCTTCAGGTGCAGCTGTGAGTAAAATATATTAAACACTTCTTTTCTAGTATTAAATAATATCACTTTAAACTTCTCTTCACATTTTCCATTGCCATGAATGTCATTCTTTTTATGTTGGACATTTTATGGTGAAATAAATATATGGCTTCTTTTGAGAAAAATTTAGTTTTCAGATTTAAAATTACATTTGACTGACTACATGCCAAGAGACTTCTGATTTGGGTTTCAAAATTATTTAGCTTTTTATTAACATTGAGTTTGGTTGTTTTTTGTGTGTTTTTCTTGTATTTTAAAGTTGACAGAATATTTAACTTATAGTTTTCATTGACATTTAAGATATGAATGCAAATATTATTCACCTTTAATGTTGCTAAGCCTTTTATCTCTTATTTTTTGAAAGAATTATTAATTACAAGCTACACAGAATTATGACACATCTCTAGAATGAGCATAACTGTATACTATACTGTATACATATCCTATAACTTACGTATGATATCCATGTCATAAACCCATGTGATAATTTATTTTATTAACCCGGTTAATAATGGTATGCAAATTTGCAAGGTCTCTAGGTAATTTGTTGCTGTGGATGGGTCTTTTGCTTACAAACCAACAAGACCCGTGTACCTGAGCGTAACGTTTTCAAAGTTTTAAAATGCGTGATGTCAAACTAACTTGTGCTAATTGTGATGACGTCATATTATCAATGGCAGCAACTTTAGTACTGTGTTTTACAAAAAAAAATATTAGAATATTATTTTAGAAGTGTTATAGGATAAATAGAATTTGCTACTCGTGTTTTTTAATATGTAAAATATCAACCTCGTCTAGTTAATCTAGTTAACATAGAATCAGTTGATATTTTCCATATTAAAAACTACTTGTGACGAATCCTCTATGTAATATCTTCTATTGTTTGTGTTTCAGGGAACTAGTGGACTGCCTGGTGTTCCTGGACCCGAGGGACGAATGGGCCCCAAGGGAGACAAAGGGGACCCTGGACCTCCTGGACCACCAGGGGTGGATGGTGGACCAGTAAGTTGTGGTTATCATAGTGCTTGTCAGAGGTGTGAGAGTGGTGGAAGAAAGGAAGGGAGAAATGTTTGATTAAATGACGCATTCAACACATTTTAATCATGATTACATGGTGTCGAATATATGGTTACGATCCACAAAGATATTGAAGGAGGAAACCCGCTGTCGCCACTTCATGGGCTACTCTTTTCGATTAGCAGCAAGGGATCTTTTATATGCACCATCTCATAGACAGGATGGCACATACCAAGGCCTTTGATATCCCAGTTGTGCTTCAATGGCTGGAACAAGAAATAGCCCAATGGGCGCACTGATGGGGATCGATCCTAAACTGACCGCATATCAAAGCAATCGCTTTACCACTGGGCTACATCCTGCCTCTAAAAGGACCACACAGATAATGAGAGATAAAACTTTCTGCTGCCACTTTATGCGCTATTCGTCTTGATTAGCAGCCATTTTCTACTCCTGTTGATTAACTGCAAGGGATCTTTAATATGCACCATTCCACAGACAGACATACACACTACAGTCTTTGTTACACCGGTTGTGGAGCACTGGTTGGAACAAGTGCAGGATGTAGCCTAGTGGTACAGTGCTTGCCTGATGCGAGATTGATCTAGGATCGATTCTCATCAGTGGTGTAACAAAGGCTGTGGTATGTACTGTCCTGTGTGTGGGACTGTGCATCCCTTGCTGCTAATCAAAAAGAGTAGCCACAGTGGCAACAGCTGGTTTCTTCTCTCTCTTAATATCTGACACCATCTAACTGTAAATTAAAATGTATTGAGTGTGTCGTTAAATAAGACATTTTCTTCCTTGGTTGGAAAGAGAAATGGGCCAAAAATAAGAATTAGTATTATTTAATATTAAAGTGAGTATCGCCATCTGTAAGGTCTACAAGAAGTGAGTATCGGTGTGCAGGTGCAGATTCAGGAATGTATGCATGGTGGGGTCTACACTGTGGCAAGTGAAGTTTATAATGTAGTCAAGTCATGATGTAATGAACTCTGGTCTGCCAGGAATAAGTACCGGTATCAGTATGAGTAATTGTAATGAACACTGGTTATCTGTAAGGTCTATCAGGAATAAGTATCAATGTGAGGAAATGTAATGAACACTGGTCTATCAAGAATAAGTATCAATGTGAGGAAATGTAATGAACACTGGTCTACCAGAAATAAATATTAATGTGAGTAATTGCAATGAATGCTGGTTATATATGGAGTCTACCAGGAATAAGTATCAGTGTCAGTAATATAATGAACACTGGTTATCTGTAAGGTCTATCAGGAATAAGTACTAGTGTGAGTGATGTAATAAACACTAGTCTACTGGGAATAAGTATTAGTGTCAGTAATGTAATGAACACTGGTCTACCAGGAATAAATATCAGTGTGAGTAATGTAATAAACACTAATAAACACTGGTCTACCAGGAATAAGTATCAGTGTGAGTAATAGTGTGAGTAATGTAATGAACGCTGGTCTACCAGGAATAAGTATCAGTGTGAGTAATGTAATGAACACTGGTCAACCAGGAATAAGTATCAGTGTGAGTAATGTAATGAACACTGGTCGACCAGGAATAAGTATCAGTGTGAGTAATGTAATGAACACTGGTCTACCAGGAATAAGTACAAGTGTGAGTAATGTAATGAACACTGGTCTACCAGGAATAAGTATCAGTGTGATTAATGTTATGAAAACTGTTATAGGTATCAGTGTGAGTAATGTAATGCACACTGGTCTATCAGGAATAAGTATCAGTTTTAGTAATGTAATGAACACTGGTTTACCAGGAATAAGTATCAGTGTGAGTAATGTAATGAACACTGGTCTACCAGGAATAAGTATCAGTGTGAGTAATGTAATGAACACTGGTCTACCAGGAATAAGTACAAGTGTGAGTAATGTAATGCACACTGGGCTACCAGGAATAAGTATCAGTGTGAGTAATGTAATGAACACTGGTATAAGTATCAGTGTGAGTAATGTAATGAACACTGGTCTACCAGGAATAAGTATCAATGTGAGTAATGTAATGAACACTGGCCAGGATCTGTCTCTGTGGTTAGGTCTCTGGCAATCCAGATGCGGAACCCAGGACAGACATGCTGGAAACCTTCGTGGTATATAAGCATGGGGAAAAGTTACACACGCCAGGCTAGGAATATGTGTGAAGCTGAGTAAATGTGACCACTGCCTGCAGGCACCTACTAATGGACACTCTCTGTATTTGTAGGGTCTGAATGGAAGGGATGGTTCCAAGGGAGATGAAGGACGCCAAGGACTGCAAGGTGAAGCAGGTCCTCGAGGACCCAGAGGACCGGAGGGAGAGAAGGGAGACATGGTAAGATTTAGTAATAAAAGTGGAGGTCATTCAGCAATGTTGAAATCTCTTTTATTGAAAAACATTGTGCCAATCCCCAGACCACTACTGTTTTTGAATGGCAGTAAATATTGTTTAAACCCAAATAATTTTATTTTTTAAGATTCCAGTGTTAAATGTTCAGTTTTAGTGGGGTCTTTTTTTTTATTCCACTGATCCATTTCCTTTTTCTTCTTTGAATTCCATTTCATTTCAACCTAATCTAGCAAACCTCTTTCACTGTCCACCTCCACATCCCAGTCCGTGTCTCTCCAAGTGTAACATGTGCTTGTCTCTTGTGGCTATCCATGCCACACACCTGCCGTTTCCCATCAGCTTTTAGCTGTGGGCTCAGTGATACCACTTCAGAGAGTTTCAGTGGTTTTTGAGTTAACATGAGAGAGAAAATCTGCTACCGCATAATTGATTAATTTTATCAATTATTAAAAAGAAAATTTTTAGGTACGTTTTCTCATAGATGGGATATTACATACCATTACCATTAATATCAATCAAAAAGCGTTTATACACAAACCATTTATGCACAAACCAGAACTTCACATGTTAGTTGACCTAAACATCGTAAGTAAAATCTGAAGAATAAAAATAGTGTTAATTTGAGTTGTCTGTAGGAGAATATTAATGACAAGTTCATGGTAATAATGGCATAATAACTGAGCCCAAATTTGCTTTAACTGTGGTATCATCTTTAGGAGCTGTTTTAACATGGTACTGCCATAGATTTGATCAGCCTTACTTGCATTCTAAAGCCAGAATTAACTGCAAGGAAGTATTTGTTTGACTGAAAAAGCCATGTATTGTTTCAGGGCATGCCAGGATTAACTGGACCCCAGGGAGATCCAGGAGAGCCCGGTCCAAAGGTAAGTACAATTTGTAAACTTACAATTCTACAGAACACACAAAAAAGGTCTTAATTAACACATGGTACTTGAATTTTTAAATGGTATATAGAGGATAGTTCATGTTTTTTTGGTCAAATATGATTTATATCTCATCGAGTGAAGTTTTCAATCATATCTCATGAGTCGCACTTGTGCGATGAGTGTGATATGATTGCAAACTTCATGAGATGAGATATAAAACATATTTGACAAAAAACATGAAATTTTCTATTTATTATATAACTTTTGGCAAGTTTACCTTTATTTTTAAAATGTCAGCAGCAAAATAGTTCCAGCTTTCTTACAGTGCAGATAACACTTTGTAACATATTTTAGAGTCAAATAGTGACATTTTTAGATATGTCACTAAATGTTATATACTAAAGAGTATTATCTGTGTAGTGTTAGTCTTGAATTCAGTGAAGACAATACAAATGTTAATAGTTTTAAATATGTGGAGGAAAATCTTCTTGCCATATCATCACATTATGCCAATATCAGTCACACTGGAAAGAATTTGGTTTTAGCCAGTTTTTAGTATATCTAGAGCATCTGTTTTCATTCATTTATTTTAACTTATTTTTGTGGTTATATCCAATTACGGTTCAAGTACACTGTCCTGGGCTATTTAGCTATCTGGCCTGTCTGTCCAGGACAGTTGGTTAGTTGTTAGTGAGAGAAAAGAGGGTGTATTGGTCTTACCATCTACCCATTGATGCATTAAAACTTAACCTGGGTGGGCGTCGGTACCAGGCTGTGAACTCAATACCTACCAGGTTCATGTCCAATGGCTTAACCACAACACCACCGAGACCGGTAATAAAAAAGTGACTAATTTAAACAACATTGTTTTAGCCAATTACTAAATGTTGAAGCCGCTTTGTATAAAAATTTGCAATTAGCTAATTTGGCAATGGACAGGGTAAGCCCTGGTCCTTTCCATGAAATAAGCAGATACTGAGTTGTTTTAGGTTGTTGGTTTTACCAGAACTTCACATGTTAGTTGATATAAACATCATAAGTAAAATCTGAAGAATAAAAGTAGTGTTAATTTGAATTGTTTGTAGAAGAATATTAATTACAATTTCATAGTAATAATGATATAATAATAAATATTGCAGTTAAAAGTTTGTTTAATTCAACAACACTGAATAAAATAAAATTTATAATTTTTATTTCTTTTTTTTTCTTTTTCTTTTTTTCAACAGGGAGAGCCTGGTATTGGTGGCACTGACGGATCGCCTGGAGGACCTGGAGCTTTGGTATGTTCTTCAGTTCCAGTCTTCACTCAGTCACACTTGTGTGCATAAAACATATTTTATCCTGTAACCACTGTTTCTATTGACAGATTATAAAGACTGATTAAAGCAAAGTCATACACGTATACTAGCAGATTATCACTTCTGATGTCACTCATGACTTCACACATATAGCTACATTACAAAATAAGTCATTTGACCTCTAGGTCATCATACAATGTAGCTGAAATAACAGAAATAATAGCTTTTCCCCATAACTTTTATGATATGCAGAACTAGTTAATGATGTAGGATATCAGCTTTATCCTGTTGAGGCTGAATGAGAAATTCCGCTCAAGCCTCGCAGAATTTCCCATTCTTACTGTCACAGGATAAAGCTAATATCCTACATGTATGTCATTATCTAGTTATTATCTATTTATCATATACAGTGAAACCCCACCTAATGACCACCCCGATTCTAAGACCACCCCACTAAACAGACCACTTTTTAGAAGACCGGAATATTTCCTTCATATTTAATAGTAAAAATTACCTGGTATTCAGACCACCCCGCTATTGCGGATTACAACCAGTAAAGTCAGTCCCGATCGTCGTTTTGCATATATTTCGACCCTGCCAGTGCGACCAAATTACGATATCAATATCTCATATTTGTTCATTCCCAAGGCTGTTCAACAATAACTGATCTAAATTTAATGCTTGCTTTGTTTTAGCTGAGACTGGAACGAGAGAGATACATGTTTAAGTCGTTGAAAAACCGCCCATCACAATCTGTTTACATAACCAACTTTCAGTTTCCAGAAAACATGTCAACTGATTCATATTAATGAAGCTATGTAATGCGCTGATTGGCTGCAAGCCAGTCATCAGACTCGAGAACCGACTCTCATTCGGATTACGAGAACAGGCGTTCCACGTGTCAATTAAATAGCATTGTAACCAATAAACTGTCTATACAAATTGCAATAGCCATTCCAGCAGAAAGTCGCTATAATCACGTTTGATGCTGAAAGAAACGATACAGGTCAGAAGTTGGCATGACACGTGTTTACTGCTTATGTACCTGTTGTTCGAAGATACAGCCTAAATCTACCGAGTCTAATAAAATGTGTTAATGATAATTAGGACACAACAGAATAAATTTACCGAGTAATTCACTAGAAAACAAAAGAAGTTTTGTTATCGGTTATTGAGATGTGTAATGACTGAGGCCAAAAAGTGATTTATTATTATTTTTTTATTTATTTAATTTTATTTGACCCTGTCGAAGTGAGGTAAACGGTAAACACCACGAATGCCATATTTCTTCCGTTATTTCGGCAGAGGTAATATCAACTTTTGAAATGGAAACCCCCAAAAAGAGTAAATCACGCTGTGAATTGACTTTGAAACAAAAAGTTACTTTAATAAATGACAGTCCAGGAAAAAGTCAACGCACGCTTGCAGTGAAATTCGGTATCGGAAAAACACAAGTACAGTTAATATTGAAAAGAAAGGCAGAGAAAAATAAAGATAATGATAGAAAACATTTATGTGTACGTTCTCCCGTAGAACAGCTGAATACATTAATGTGGGAATGGTTTCAACGCATGCGTGGTCAAGATGTACCGATGTCAAGCCCCATGTTAAAACTGAAAGCTTTGAAATATGCAACTGAACTTGGAATTGCTAGTGAGTTTAAGGCTTCAAATGGAAGGGTTTTTTTTTTATCACTTTATACACAACACAATTAAAAATTTAAAAACCTTCTAAATGTTAGTAATTCGGTAATTGGACCACCCTGCTTTTAAGACCAATTTTCATAAGTCCCACAGGTGGTCTTAATAGAGGAGTTTCACTGTATAATATACAAAGGGCCCTCTCCTTGTGATCCTGGACAGCTTATGCTTGTAATCACAAGTATTGCAATTAGGATATTTCACTGTCTTTATGCAATTGCATGGCTATTTTCAATATATTCTTATTGAAATTCTGTTTTAAAACTAATGGCTGGACCATGCTCATTTATTTGGATTGAAGGGTAATGGCTCAATAGAAAACAAAATAAATATAATAATTTCTCTTTTTTAATTTCTATTTTCTTTTGCTATTATAGGGCTAGTACAAACAACATAAATGTTACGAGATTTAACAAAAAACATTTGAAAAACTTCACTAACAAAAATATTCAATACAATAATTACTTCTTTTTTTCTTCTTCTCCAAATTTGTATTTTATTTCACTATTGTAGGTCTACTTCAAAATTTTGTGTTGCGTATCTGAAGAGAAAAAAAAAAACATAAATATTACAAGATAAAAATAAAAAACCTTTGAAAAACTTCACTAATATAAAATTTTATTGCTTTCTAAAATTGTTAATTCTTCTTTACTAATATGCTTTGATTGTTTTGTTGTATGTTCTGACATCTGTGTTTTTAATTGTTTTGCAGGGAGAGCCAGGACAACAGGGTGAACCAGGTTTACCTGGAATAACTGGAAGACAGGTGTGTAACCATAGTTAAGCTGAGTTAGCTATTTCTAGTATATCAAAGGCTGTGGTACCCTGTCTGTGGGATGGTGCATATAAAAGATCCCTTTGTGCTAATCCAAAAGAGTAGCCCATGAAGTGGCAACAGTAGGTTTCCTTTCTCAATATCTGTGTGGTCCTTAACTATATGTCTGCTGCAATATAACCGTCAATAAAATGTGTCGAGTGCATCGTTAAATAAAACATTTCCTTCCTTCTTGTTGATGCTGTCCTTGGGAGTGGCAGTCCTCTTACTCATAGTGGAAGTCATCTTTGAGATATTTTATCAGGGAGAGTAGAAATCATCTTAGACATTTTAGTTATTGATGGTAATAGTTTATTTGGGTGGCATTTATCTTAGAGATATTTTAACTAAAGGTAGCAGTAGTCATTGATATTAAAATCTGATGAGTGGCAGTCCTCTTACAGCATTCTGTCTAGATTGGTAGTCATATTATAGTGGGTTTGGAGAGAGTGGCAGTCTTAGAGATATTTTTGTTAGTAGTCATATAGATATTTTATTCTCCCATCCCTAGCCATGCAAGACAGGCGAATTCCATGACGTCAGCCCATGCGGAATAAATCTATCTTGCATGACCACGTGACTTCTGTTGTTTGAGCTGATATTAACATTGGGTGACAAAATAACGCAAGAAATGCTTTTTATATTTCATAAAAACAAGACAACCTGCTGTCATAATGAAATTATACTGTCATTTTCTGTTAATACTTTTAGTATAAACCATTTTTGGGTACGATCTTTTCAATGGTTATTGTAAGATAAAAAGTAAAAAATTTAGGTTTTTCACCTTTTCCCAAAATGCTTGTTTTTCATCTAATGGATGGGAGAAAAATAATCCTTCATTATGTATCCATGTGGGACAGGGCTATTCCACCCTCGGGCACATAATATGATGTCAGGAACTCGGCAAGCCTCATCCCTGACAACAAATTATGTACCCTCAGGTGGAATAGCCCTGTCCCACATAGACACATATGAAGGATTCTTTTAATCTGAAGAGTGGCTGTCATCTTAGATATTTTAGCTGTGAAAATGGCAGTCCTCATGTAGACAGAGATCCAGAGAATGAGGAGATCTTTAGTGTCCTAACAAAATGTCTCTGTCTTTATATGTTATACATTTATTTTTTAAAATCACAGTGCAGTGACATTTTGTAAATGTTTATTTTATTATCTGCAATAAGGTTTTTATGTTATGTTTGTAGCTTTTAAATATAAGCTTTTAATTATTTTATAGATGTTTGGTAATAATCCTAATATGAATAAATGTTGTTATCTAGATTCAGGCACTTTCATTTAATGGGTTCTTGTATGCCCATGCTTTTAAAGTCAAAAACCAAATGTGTGTGGCCACTATTAATGTATGTTGAGAATGTATCATCATACAGAAAGGTAATCTGTAGCAATTAACAAAATAATATGAATGACTATGTTATGTTTCAGGGAGAAATGGGAATACCCGGGGTTCAGGGACCAATTGGACCACCAGGAGACAAAGGAGATCGTGGGCAACCAGGAACTCCTGGCCCACGAGGCATGCCAGGAACACAGGTGAATGAGTGTATGCTTTGTAGAAATAAGAAAAGAAAATTAAATATTATTAACTTAAAAGTAAATTTATTTTAAAATAAGAAAATGGGGCATACCAAGAACACAGGGGAATGAGTCTATGGTTTGTTAAAAGGAAAGAAGATAAAAAAATTAGATATTATTAATTTAAGAGAACATATATTTATTTATAAATGAAAACCAATATTAATGGAATAAACTGGGTTTAACAAAAATATATAATAATAATAATAATTTTTAAAGTAATAATAAAATTTTCTGTAATAATGATAAATATAGATATATTTTCAATGTGTATTTTTATATAAATAAAAAAGCTATGTTCAAACTGAACATTTCAGCTTGGATCATGGAATCTTAATATTCACTGTTAATGTTACTGGCCCTAGTTCTTGAGGAATGATCCTTATGTGATTCACATAACATGCATTTTGAGCTACAAAGAACACCAGAATGACCACAAACCCATAAGATTTGTCCAAATTGATCATTTAAGCAAATAGTTATAAGTAATGTAAAATTTAATTGTTAAATAACTGTAAATAGCTAGCATAATTTACGTTACTATACCTAATAACAAGGGACCATGTTTTTAGTTAATTTTAGCAAGAAATTTATAAGAGATTTAAAATTTAATTGTTAAATAACTATAAATACCCAACATAATTTACATTACCACACCTAATAACAAGGGACTGTGTTTTTAATTAATTTATTTATTTTGCGTCTTTCATGTGTTCATTTTGTATTGTTTTTATATTGTTTTTATTGTTTTGTGTTTTAGGGCACAGTGGGACCTCCAGGGCCCTCAGGACCTGTTGGGCAGCCTGGCCCTGTGGTAAGCATATTCACATTTTAACTCCAGTTTAACTCAGTCTAAAATTTAAATTCTATAAGAATAGGGGTGGGAGCTCAGTTGTACAATGCTCGATCAATTTAGGATTAATTCCCGTCGGTTGGGCCCACTGGGCTATTTTTTGTTCCAGCTTCACAATTGGAGTAGCAAAGGCCATGGTATGTACTATCCTGGCTATGCATATAAAAGATCCCTTGCTGCTAATCGAAAAGAGTAGCCCATAAGGTGGCGACAGCAGGTTTCCTCTCTCAATATCTGTGTGGTCCTTATTCATATGTCCGATGTCATGCCATAAATAAAATGTGTTGAGTACATCATTAAATAAAAAATTTCCTTCCTTCTGTCAGAATACTTTGTTTCCTCCATATGCATTGGATTTCAGTTAGACCTTGCACTGGAAACAAAGTGTGGAAGTTTGTATAATAAGAAATGAATAAGAGATAAAATAAATTCTCTCAATAAATAATTAACACAAGTACATGTACATGTATTTATAGTGTGTGTTTTTTTAGTGGGGGAGTGGGGTAGTTAAGTAGTCTGGTAGATGCTGCAGCCCATAGTGAGTTCATAGTTCAATGATGAGCTTTAAGGTCAATATACACACTTGTTTCTCACTGACTACTAAGTTCTAGATGGATAGTCTGGGGTCGTAATTCTCTAAACTGTCGTAAGTTTGCAGTTTACAGTACAGTTTGACACCCAATAGCCTATGTATTTTTCATGCTGGTTGTGTTGTTAACCATTCATTCATTCATTTTAAGGTACAGTGAAAACAGATTTTTAATAATTTGAAATAGTCTCCAGATATCTAAAGCATATGTGCCCAGAACAAGAGTGTTTTAACTTTGTTTGTTTATTAATCATGACAATTAATGATGACAATTTATTGATGTATTTTCTCATTTCACTACAGGGAGAACCGGGCCCTCCAGGTGGTCCAGGGTTGAGTGGTGACCAGGGACAGATTGTAAGTGATGCTTAAAGGTTATCTTTACAATACAATTATCAACTATGAGCTGTGTTCGGTTTTAAATGACATTTAGAGGTATCAAATCCACGATAGCATACCTCGAAAATTAAATCAGAGTATGTTTATCGCCATTCTATCATGATTAAAACGTATTCAAAGTTAGAACTATTTTTAATACGCAAAGGAAATAGGAGTGAACAGGCAGGATAGTTCCACTGCTGATGCGGATAATGTTGAAATGTCAACACCTGTTGGCAGTATAAAAACATAATAAATAAATACATACGACCGTAGAACTTGGAACAAATATTTAATCTTATCTATTTTATTAACAGATGTAAAGAAAAATCCATAAACAAGAATAAATAACACGTTTGTTTGAAATTTAATAAATCACCCCCACGCCCCTCCCAAAAGTCGACCAAGCCGCAACGTTTAACGCAGTGTTAATTCTGAAAATAATTAATCAGATTACTGTCCTCAGTTTGAAAACATCCAGATATCCCAGCCCTTATATTTTGTGAAATATTCAAAGGCTTGTAAAAAAAATGCATAGATCAATTTATACCAAAGTATTTAAATATTTAAAAGTTTTAAAAGTAAAACAAATTTACAAAAATAGAGAATATGTAAGGGCCGTTTGGGGGAGGGGGTGCTGCAAGGACCACCCCCACACTATGTTCCATTTTCTGTTGATTTTTAAATATTAACTGGAATACAGACGTCATTCAAATTAGTTATATTTTACAATGCTTCACCACATAAAAATAAAAACCGGTCTACTAACCTTGACCCCTGTCAAATTTCTAAAAATAAGCAGACAACGCTGTTTACAGGTTGGTAATTTTTAAGTTTTCTTAATTCTGTAGAAAATATTATTTTAAGTTTCAAAATATAAAAGAAATAAAAAGTACCTTTTGTCAAATATACCATATCAACAAATTACCGTTGGATATGTTTTATTTACTGTGTATGAAGCCAAAACAAGGGTGTGAAAAGTGACTGTCGTCGACCGTAACAAAATTTGATCGTCTGCTATAACTACTATATACAGTATTATAAAGCTATTTTGCCAT
>JAECMU010280723.1:0-10335 GCA_016106625.1 Dracogyra subfuscus | reverse complement strand
ATTATCCTTTTCATTCCAAGACAGAGCCTTGGTAAAACATTCCTGATGTTTGATTGTATGGATTTTGTGACAACTATTGAAATAAATGTATTTGTTATGAAACTAAAACAAGTTCTGTTTCCTTCTTTTGTGTTATTATTATTGTTTGTATGAAAGGCTATAACATGTTTTTGTAAAGTGCAATTTAAGTAAGGTATTTTTAAAATAAAATGCAGTCTTGGGCCACTCAAACAGTATACGGGCGAGTCAAAGTGCTGCTATGAGTGGCCCGATTGGCGAGTCAAAAAAATTTCTAAGTTCGTACCCTGACATGACACAGGACCATCAAATCTCACATGTAGGAACAACCTGGGATGGTGGTGTGTCATGTACTATTACTAGGTCACTGTGAACTACTTTTCATGGTCTACTGCATATCATTGTCCGAACCATATCTTGCACACAGTATCATCAAATGTCACATGTAGGAACAACTTGAGATGATGTTGTGTCGCATACTATTACTACAACATTGTGACCTACCTTTCACAGTCTACTGCACATAACAGCAAATCATTGTCCAGACCATATCTTGCATACAGATGCATATATACAAGACCATCAGACCTCACATGTAGGAACAGTTTGGGATGGTGGTGTGTCGCATTCTATTACTAGGTCACTGTGAGTTACCTTTCACAGTCTACTGCACATAACAGTAAATCCGTGTGTGGACCATATCTTGCATACAGATATTAGTACATACAGGATCATGAGACCTCACACGTAGGAACAACTTGGGATTGTGGTGTGTCTCATACAATTATTTATAATTTCAGATGACAGAAGATGATACCTTTATCGGAACTACTGTCTGCTCTTATTGGCGTGGCTCAGAAAGGTGCACATATTGCTTCAATTATCCGGTCAGATGCAGACCTTCTAGAATTGCTAGTTGAAGAAAAAAGTAGCAAGGAAAAGAATCCCAGATTTGTGCATGATTTTAAGACTCTAGCCGATGTCATTATTCAGGAAATGGTGCGACATGATCTCAGCAAAGAGGTATTTATTGTTCTAATTCAGGGCTTCTAGCATTTCTATAAAATTCACTAGCCATGGGATCAGTAATTTAGGAAATTTACTAGCCACAATTAAAAATCCACTAGCCCTACTTTACTTTAAGTAAATACAATTTTACTAATTAATAGTAATAATTGGATGTCACCTAAAGAGACAGATGGAGCTTAAAAGCACTAATATTGGGGTGGGGGTAGGAGTGCGTTACAAGATATTCATATTTAAAAATAAATTTTTGTTTTCACTAGCCACTGAGCATGGAAATATTAGTTATTTACTAGCCCAACATTGAATATCGCTAGCTATGGTAGAGGGGCTACCATAATCTAGCAGCCCTGTCTAATTGTTCTGTGTGTTAACATGCATGTACATGATATTCTACAAATAAAGTCCCTGGAAAGGCTTTTCCTTTCAGTTTTAATCATTGTCTTTATTTGTGATCAACCCAGTCCAAAGTAACCATGGCAGTCCAAAAAATGTTATTCATGTTTGAAATATACTGGCATCGTTGTTAGGCCATCGGTCTACAGGCTGGTAGATACTGTGTTTGGATCCCAGTTGATGCATGAGATTTTTAATCCAGATAAAAGACTCCAAACCCTTCAGTGAGTGATCCGCAAGGCTCAATGGGTAAACCACTTGCACCGACCAGTGATCCATAACTGGTTCAACAAAGGCCATGGTTTGTGCTACCGTGCCCGTGGGAAGCACAAATAAAAGATCTCTTGCTGCTAATCGGAAAGAGTAGCCCATGAAGTGGCGACAGCAGGTTTCCTGTGTGGTCCTTAACCATATGTCTGACGCAGTATAACTGTAAATAAAATGTGTTGAGTGCATCGTTAAATAAAGTATTTCTTTCATGTTTGAAATAAATCTAAGAGAGATGTTTCCATTTTTTTTTCTTTGATATAGATTTTATTATTTTTCTAATTATGTTATAGACTCCCATCTCTTGCATAGCTAGGGATGGGAGATAATACAGAACAGTTATTCCATACATTATTAGACATGATTGTTTTCTGTTATAAAACAGGTTTCCACTTTTAAAATATTCTGTTACAAATTTTTATTTTCCGCTTGATATAATTTTTTACGAGTGATCATTAGGAGCACTTCGTCTTAATTTATGGTGCCAGAGGAAATGAAATTTGCCGGGATATATCAAAGATAACCAAATATTACAATCTGAACTTCTTGACTCTCCCATATTGTGATTGGCCTACGATTTCCAATAGATTAATGATTCACTGCATAACATGTTGGCAAACAGTTTTGCTTTTGAAACAGTGGCATCCTGTGTTGTGAAAGTGTCCACTGCACACTGCACCACTCCCTTCTCCCCTTCCCCCCCCCCCACCTCCCCCTGCCAAAAAACAACAACTGGAAAGCAATTAGTCAGTCTGGATTAACATTGCTATGTTCGAGTAAAATCAGGTTTTAATTTTGATAGGGTGCACAATTTATGTCTGCGTTCTATGAAAGCATTTTGTCTATGGTATATTTGGTTCAATGTATATCTTTTAATAGATGACTGTAGTGATACATTTATGGGTAGCATACTTTTATTTATAAGTTTCTTGTTTTTAAAGTACTAAATTTAAATATTTGATGAATGACATTTTAGTATTCAGGGTTTGAAACTCACCAAACAATATGTTAGCCCAAAAAATAATAATGCATGTTGGCAAATTATGGAAAGCGAACTATGAGCAAGATTTTAATGTGGAGTAAAAATATACCCTAAAGAAGATAATATTTTTTGGGCAACTAACACTATTTTTTTTTAATACTTAAATCGCCATTGGTCGCATTTAGCAACCTGGCCACAGGCTGTTTCAAGCCCTGGTATTATTTGGAAAAATTATTAGTACTGAGAAAAAAATCTTGTATATTTTTTTAAGTTTGCTGGAATTGAGAGCCGAATCCATGGCGAAGAGAGTAATATTTTCACAAACACTCTTGGTGAAACGGTGGTGGTGCAGTTGAAAAATTCAGTAGAGGAGACTAAGACACTTCTTTGTAAGTATGTCATGTATAACTACTATATAACAGTTCTGAAAAAGCAACTTGATCAGTTCAGCATATGTACAGTAAACATTGTATTTGTATTTGTCACAGTGTGACTGGCCTCGGTGGCGTAGTGGTTAAGCCATCGGTCTACATGGTGGTAGGTACTGGGTTAGGATCCCAGTCGAGGCATGGGATTTTTAATCCAGATACTGACTCCAAACCATGAGTGAGTGTTCCGCAAGGCTCAGTGGGTAGGTGTAAACCACTTGCACCGACCAGTGATCCATAACTGGTTCAACAAAGGCCATGGTTTGTGCTATCCTGTCTGTGGGAAGCTCAAATAAAAGATCCCTTGCTGCCAATCGGAAAGAGTAGCCCATGAAGTGGCGACAGCGGATTTCCTCTCAAAATCTGTGTGGTCCTTAACCATATGTCTGACGCCATATAACTATAAATAAAATGTGTTGAGTGCGTCATTAAATAAAACATTACTTGCTTTCTTTTTCTTTGTCACAATGCTTTACATACCTATAATTTATAATATTAAAGGTCCTGAGTTTACAGCCATTGTAAGATGTTTGCAGTAACAAGAGTCTTGTTGGCAACTACTATTTCATACTAAATACATTTCCTTGTTTAGAATATCAGTGTCTGTATATCGAATAACATTTGTAGAACTCAGTTTTTACTTTAATTTGTGATATATTTTTTTTCCGTATGTTCAGAATTATTGGGAGGTAAAATCCGGTTTGGGCTACTACAAGTATTAATGAAAACAACAAACACCTTGTAAATACAGACACTGATATTCCAGGCATCGAATTTTACCACGGCAACGACGGCAAGTGCCTTCGTTGCCCTCTTTACTTGCCGTTGTGCCCCGAAAATCGAACGTTATCGACGGCAAGGAAAATGCCTTTGTGCCCTGCCTGGTTTGCAACCGTGCCCTTCCCAGATCTATATATGATCATTTATTGTTTCACTGACAATTTCGAATAAAAAGTGTTAAAAGCACCCATATTTCATTTTGTTTTAAAATTTATTTACATTACAACTCGCGTTATCAACAATCAAGGAGGCTACATTGCAAGAGACTGCATCATGGACGTAGCTATATTGTGATCACGTGAACACTTCGTGGGATGAGGTCGGTATATCTTTATGTTAATTACGCACTGCTTTAAACTATAGTATTCTTGTATAAATTTGATTGGTTCGACATACTACCCAAAGAAACGAACTCAAATGGATGTGTAATTACCATTTGAAAATTTAGCGTATTATATCAAAATGAAAAAGGAAATTATACCCCAATATAGGTCACACAACCACCAATTCCCACAGACACACTCGCACGCATGTGCTCTTGTCATGATTTCCCTACGTATCGGTAGTCAAATTAGCTGAGTTCAGTGAGACCGAATGAAAACAAAATGTTCGGCAGACTGGTTTGTGCGCTTCATGTTAAACCAAATGGTCACTACAAACGCCAATCAAATAGTTCGCGAACGTTAGGAAGAACGTTCGTTGCCTGAACTGAGTACAACCCTCGACGCGAATATACGTCACACTTCAGAGTCGAAAGACACCCGCGTGTCAAGAAATATCGTTGCGTAGTCTAAACAATACGATTACGCAAAAGTAAATCTTGCTGTACATTTTTAGAAAAACAATAATTGTTGGCATCAATGAATACCAATCTGCAGTTTTTGTTTATGCCTTTGTCTTTGTTAATTTTGTCTCCATGGTTTAGAGCACGCATGCAGATCGCGATCGAGGGAAATGGACATGTAGTATTTATACACTGAATAAAATTAGTTTACAATAATCATATTTGTTTGATAATTTTAGATATAAATGTGTAAGACTGTGAGGGGACATTTAATAAGTTAGCTGAATTTTAAAAAAAGACCGTAAATTTTAATTTTATTAACGTGTTGTTGTTTTTTTTTGTTTTTTTTTAAATAAACGGAGTACTGTGTAGTCGGTATTCATAGCCGAGGTATTTTGCAAGCAGAAATCACAATAAGCATTTACCACGACGCTGAAATTGATGGGTTACTTTAAAAAATGCAATTCAAACTATAATGCGAAATAATGAGTTCTATATATATATTTGGAAAAAAAGGAAGGAAAAAAACACAACCTCCCACCCCCATATTTCTGGATGTAAATTTAATGTCATAGGCCTTAGAAGTGGGGATTAGTGGTGTATGAAGAATAAAGATAATGCATAACCCCATCCCCACCCCACCCCCGCTTAAAAAATCAAAGACTGAAGTAATAAATTAACTGCCCCTACCCCCATTGAGGTTTTGTTATTCCTATTTATTCAAGTTTGTACACAACTAGCTGAAAGAGATACATTTTCATATTCATATATAAATACTCTATATATAGTAGGCCTACTGCTTAACACAAATTTGGCTAAAGCATTTTCAATATGGCTAATAAATGTTCCATTTGGCTAATATTTTGTCTACAGCTATTTTTGATCCAGGGTGAGCCCTGGCTTTCCCTACATATTTAGTTGAACACAGAAATGCTGCGGAAATGGAGAATTAAAAAAAAGAAGGAAAGAACATTTTCATAGTATTGAACTTTCATTCTCGTTCTTAATCATAATGACATAGACTGTCATTCTCAGGTCGCCATTTCTTTGTGAGAATTATTTGGTATGATAGAACTGACAAGTGATGCAGTGTATTTAAAATATTATTTCAAGTGTGTGTTATTCTTTACTATACAGGTTGGTATAAAGTTTAAACACAGGACCACTGTCTATTACATTTACAAGATTAAAAGTTTCTATTTTACACAAATTATTTGAATTACTAGTATTATCCAAGTAGTAGTTAGTATGTGGATATGGTTATGAATGTATCAGTCATAGAGTAATAATCAATGACTCACCCATTCCCTTATGGAATAGTCCTAGGCCTTCAGTAGTAACATTACAGTTGGATTTATTATGGGATAATTTGATAGAAAATAAGTTGCCTTCGTGCTTCTTTTATGAAGGAAACGTTTGCCTTGGTGCCCCTCCAACTTGCCTTGGTGCCCCAATTTTTGTTCTTGACACGAAGGCAATATTTGCTGTGCCCCCCAAAAGTTAAAATTTGATGCCTGATATTCTATATAAGAAAATATATTAAATTTGTGCATTACATCATCGAAAATACAGTGGTTGTAAACTCAGGACTCCCTTTAATATTATAATTTGTTTTATATATTTGAAGCCCAGTTGCCAATATATATTTATGCTGGAGTGATGTGAAACGTTTATGCATTCTTTTTTGGGGAGGGTGTTTCAGATAACTACCTGTTAACAAATGTCTCTTTATTTACTTTCTGTTTCTCTGATTTAGGCGATATACTAAATGGCAACTCAGTGGCAGCGGGTCTACTGGCAGAGGCCGTCCATTCTGCTTCCATGAAGTCCACATTTGGTCATGTGACTGGAGAAATTCCTGTCTCAGATGTTTGTGTTTGGATTGATCCAATAGGTATTTACGTTACCACTGATGTAATGTCTAGGTGTGTAGTGTTAATTAAAATATCTTTCTCAGATGTCTTGTACTGTAGGTTTTTGTCATTACTACAATTTATGATATGTTGTTAATTCTTGAGCTTTATTAAACAAACCGTATTTCAAATGTAGATGTAATGCATTTGACAAACTGAACATCTACCTATACAAGACATATATTAATTACCTGTACCATTATTTTAATATAAATTTCTTTCTCCAAATTCTCCCATGATTTCAATCTGTTTTGACCCTTTCTGTTAATTTCCTCCGACTCTGTCTTCTGAGCTCTCCACATCTCTGTCTCAACATCCTCTATGGGTGCAGTCTCTGTGTATTTCCCTGCACCCACTTGGCATTCTCGTCCTCTGCCGCTAATAAAGCTGTGTCATATCCACAGCACTAACTAATGACCGCTGGTAGTAGGGGTGCATAAAACAAAAAGAAAAAAGGTAGGGGTGCATAGTAGGTGGTTACAAGTATCTCTTAATGTCAGATGTAACAACCGAACACTCCCCGAAGTAGTCAGACTAAGCTCACAGCTAAATACTGATGGGGCATGGCCGGTGTGTGGCACAGATAGTCGCAAGAGACAAGCATCTGTCATGGTTGGAGAGACAAGAACTGGGATGTGTAGGTGGACAGCAAAAGAAGTTGAAAGATAGGAGGGGTTGCCAGATCAGGAAGAAATGAGATGGAATTCAAAGGAGAGAAATGAAAAGTGGGATAAAAAAAAAAAAAAATGTAAAAAATAAAAACCTAATTGTATTAAAATCTAAGTAACCTAGATATGTTTTGAATGTAATCAATGGTTATCTAATGTGTCTGAGTATATTCTTTACCAGATTCTACAGCCCAGTATATTCAAGGACAAGTCGGATGCCCTAATGAGTTTGGTATTGTGAATGAAGGATTGCAGTGTGTGACCATTCTCATCGGTGCTTACAACAGAATAACCGGCCTTCCTGTAATGGGGGTGGTGGTACAGCCGTTTGCCCACTTCGATGAACCGTCTAAGAGGTAAGACTGGCCTTTTTAAAACCTACATTTAGACTCTCAATCTTAATCCAAATCATGTCGTACAACTCCTGTAATTAATAAAATATCCATGGCAAAAAAAGAGCATGCCTTTAAAAAAAACACCCATCAATATAACCCCACGGCAAAAAAATGCCATGGAGAATTGAAAACCAATTTTGTAAACTTATTTTGGAATACATTTAAGACATTATGCTAAGTGTGTGCTAACCATCATTACCAATTAATTAACAAATGCTGTCATTGTATATGAGACCTGAGTTGATTCCAGGTAATCATCCCCCATGTGGGGTCATATTCAGGAGACGCACTCTTAATCGCACCCGTGAAGTGGGTGGAACTGTGTATGTGGTCTTACACCTCCCCATTTATTAATCATCAGCTATTGGATGTCAAACATTTGGTAATTTTGACATACAAGTCCTAGAGTCAGAAGTTTGTTTTGTTTAACCTCACCACTAGAGCACATTGATTTATTAATCATTGGCTATTGGATCTCAAACATTTTGTTTGTTTGACATAGTCTTAGAGAGGAAACCTGTTTCAATTTTTCTGTTAGTAGCTAGGGATCTTTTATATGCACCATCCCACAGACAGAATAGCACATACCACAGCCTTTGATATACCAGTTATGGTGCTCTGGCTAGAACGAGAAATAGCTCAATGGGCCCACCGACGGGGATCGATCCCAGACCAACCGTACATCCAGCGAACACTTTTACCACTGGGCTATGTCCTGCCCCTCCTCCTCCCCATTGGATACTGTTATTTATATGTTGAGCAATCCTTTATACATTTTGTTCAGTATTGTGTCACAATTCACTATGCATATTTAAAAGTTCACTGCACAATTATAAAACATCAAATAGTACTACTCACTACTACTCCGTGCTACTCAACTTGTAATCAATCACAAACTGTTGCTAATCAAAACTTTGAAAACAAAATTATTTCTGAGTCAATAAAATATTTCAAAACAAATAATGAATATTATGACAGGTTTGTTTACAGTCTGGCTTGTTGTTAACTTATTTAGTGATTGTTAGAAGAAAAACACCCAAACAGATTTATCCCCCTTACATGTGTAATAAATAGTAGGATGGTAAATAAATATTATCTTAATAAAAATGCTTAATCTATAGCATGTATATATATTTACACATTGTTGTATTGTTTTATTTTGTACGTGATAAAAATCAGTTGGGGAACTATAGATTTCAACTCCATCCTTGTGTCTGTCTGTCCAACTGCTTGTCACACATATAGCTTGCCGCATATTCTTTTCACAATATCTTAAGATATTTTGCTGAAATTTTGTGTATAGATTTATCATGTACGGTTTCAGTTTAGCTTTAATGGCAATTTACCTATTTTTGACAGAGTTATGACCTTTAAACTTAGGAGATACAAAAAATTGGGCAATACATGAAGATTTTGAGATGGATATTTTGTCTGTAGCTTTATCATGTACCGTTACAGATTAAGTTTAACTTTCATACCAATTTACCCATTTTTCACAGAGTTGGACGTGTCCCTTGAATGTACAAGATCCAAAAACAATTTGGGCCTGGAAGGAGATATGTAGTCTGTCTGCCCATCCGTCTGTCCCACATGTTTTCCGGATGTTTTTTTATAGAATGCTTTGAGATATTGAAATTTTGTGTATAGCTTTATCATGTACTGCTACATATCAAGTTTGACGTTCACGGCAATTTACCCATTTTTAACAGAGTTATGGCCCTTGAACTTAGGCAATGTAAAAAAAAGAAATTCTGGACTTTTGTTTTGCAATAGGTGAAATTTTGTATACCGTATATCTTTAACATGTACTGTTACTGATCAAATTTAACTTGCATGGAGATTTACCCACTTTTGACAGATGTTTGGCGCTTGAATTTAGGAGATATGAAAATTTGTTGGGTCAGGTAGGGGACGTGTATTGCTTAAGCAGTACTCTCAAAATGCTTGTTTGTTTTTATTTTCATGCCAGGTGGAAGACTGAGATAAACTGGGGTGTGTGCCACAACAATCAATTCAGTTCATTTGATGATCAAACCATTCCCAAGCATATTCCGACCGTCATTGTAAGCTCTAGCGAATCGGAAGACGTGTGTCACAAGTTATCAAAGGACTTCTGCCTGCAATATGCAGCGGGCGCTGGCTACAAGCTATTGTGTGTTGCTCGGGGTCTCGTGGACGCGTACGTTCTCAGCAGGGCGAGCATCTACAGCTGGGACTGCTGTGGCCCTCACGCTGTGTTGCTGGCACTGGGCGGGGGACTCATGGCCTTCAGTGATGTCCTCTCACAGGACATGTGTCAGGTCAAATACAACCATGTGACTTCCACCAAACACGGCCACAGCATAGCTGGTGTGGTGGCTTACAGGTCGGAGAATAATCGCCAGGCAATCGTCACATGTTTGAAGTCATAGCATTTATATGCATGTAGCATTATAGGGTTTTCAGGTGATCTTCATTATTTCGGTGGTATAGCACTTGTCATAATGTGATAATTCGCAGCAGGCTTGATCACTCTCTGTGGACTTTTCTTCTAGTTTTTATTATCCTATCCCTGCTAGGTGATACTTGAAAGGTATGTCCTGTCCTGAAGGTGCATATAAGAGATGCTTTGTTGCTTTATTTCATTTCATTTTCAATATTGTTTAACGTGCACATTCAGAGCAAGCTGTTATAGTGCACGC
>JAECMU010280683.1:0-10810 GCA_016106625.1 Dracogyra subfuscus | reverse complement strand
TTTTTTTAAAAGTATTCCACAAGTACAGCAACAAATGTTATTATTCTTGTTATCGTCAACTTCCTTAACTGCGTTATGCTTGCAACTGTTCAGTTTCAGAGTTTTGTTTTCCCATGAATGGTTCACACAACCAATATCCAATTTGTCTGTAGTCGTTCATTTGCGAGGTGTTTCTTCACAGTTTAGGAACATTTTCATTACTAAAAAAGTTTAGACAAGTAATTATGATTATCTAAATACAAAACTTTACAAACTCCTATGATTTTTTAGTAAAATGGATCTGTTGTACGTCCACATTCAACTTGAATGTGGACGTACAACAAATCCATTCTACTAAAAAATCATAGAAGTTTGTAAAGTTTTGTATTTAAAGCGCGCGACATTGTTGAACGTTAGCTGTGCAATTTATTGTTTCACATATCGTAGCTGAAAAATTTAAAATGGTATTTCCGTAAATATCGTATTCATGTTTTTGTTGTTAAGTAAATGCAGTTTGAGACGTCGATGGTATATTTTATTATATTTTAGAAAGAAAGTGTCCGCTGTCGGGCCTATTAAAATAATAATAATAGGCCTAATAATAATCGAGCTTAAAAATATCTTCGCCTTTGGCAGTATTTTCTACCCTTCACAAATACTTTTAAGATTGCCAGTTGTAGATCTGCCGTATCCAAATTGCCACAAACAAGGAAACATCTTTTAATTACCTCTTAGTAAGTCTAGTGATTATGTCTGCAGTCATAAAAACATTTTTGTAGCAGACGACTTAATATTGACCAATATGAGAGTAATTGGCCTTTACTGTTAAAATTACCACCAGATGTCACAACCATTCGGAACCGTTTGTCAGATTTCGGAATACATCGCATATTTCCAAACCAATCAGTGGTAAGACACGAATTATAGCGGAGATTCCGTAATTGGCCGAGGACTTGTCGGCGATCAAAAGTAATACCAATCATTTTGTTTCGCGAATGATGATCCTTGTTTTGTTCAAGATGTGCTATCTCATTGACAATGTTTGAATGTAAGAACATAAAGAAACAGTTGTTTGTAACTTAACTTTATTTAAGTTTTAACTTTCAAGAAGCCGTTTAGATTAAAATATCTCGTTATTTCGTACCATAGTTATTTCGCATCTGATTTGACTATACCCAGTTCAACTTCCAGCCTCCTGTAAACATTTGTGGCAATAATTTCAGTTTGGTATGACGTAACATTAAAACACAAAGTTTGTGGCGATGAAAACAAGTGTTATATGTGCAAAAAAAGGTTAATAAATCAATTTTGTTTTTGTTTAATGACACCACTAGAGCACATTGGCTATTGAATGTCAACGTGTGTAAGGCTGAGGTCTACTTCATCAAGATTAATAGAATCTATCACCATTGTTAAGTATAGGTAAGGCAGTTCCAACCCGAGGGATAACATTTTAACCAGGGTGTCACATGTAAACCATATAGCCCAGTGCAAACATTGTCGCTATTTGTACATTAATAGGGTGGGAGTAAATTTGACTGCCATTCGAGACTTTTGTTGTTGTTTATTATTAATATTATTCAAAACAATGTTCACATTACATTTCATGTGAAATAGATATTATTTTAAGATGTAATATGCACTTGAACGTCGTTTAATCCTGACCCAATATAATCGTATGCAGTGCATATTAAATAAGGACAGGGGACTCATTCGGACGTTCATAAAAATAGATTGACGTAGAGTTGATCTAATTGTCTTGTCTAATAGTAGCAGACGACAATGTTTCGTGCTGCAGTTGAGTGAAATTCATTGAGAAGATTTGTAGATCGAGAGATGTTTATGTATGTTAAAAAAGTGCCTAACGGAAAATAGTACTTTTAATGACATGACATTTTTTATTGTTTATACTTACCACAAAGTAGCAAATTGAAAACATTGCATTATTCTTATCAATAAAAATACTTCCGTGAACAAAAGTTTTTGCATTTAACATCATAGCTTTTCTTTGATGACATACAATTGCTATTTAAAGGTAGCGCGCCAAATTACATACTGCGTCATAATACATACCGAGAAGATACCTCACAATGGTGATTGATTCTTTTTCTTGCCCATTTAATTACAGTAACAAAACATTAATTTTGTAAGCTACAGTTTGTTTATTATAGAACAATTCGTATACATTCACCTGCAAACTGATTTAATCATACGCAGAAAAATATAGTCCACCTTGTGCAACAATATAAATATGTAATGTTCAACTTACCAATAAATATAAAGTTGAAAATATTTGTTTAAATATTTTTAAAACAATGATACAACGTGAAATGGCAAATGTAATTTTGAAAAACATAAGTTATGACGTCAATCATCATAAAACTTGCGTATGTAGAAATCGTCTAGCCCTCGGGTCAGACAGACTTATCTAGCCCTAGGGTCAGACAGATTTTTCTAGCACTGTGCAAAAGCTTGATATAACCCTGTCCAGTGGGCAAGAAAAACGTCTTCCGCACGATATTTATTATTGTGATGTTTCTTGCTGATCAGGTCCAATGAATGTCATACTGTTAAAAAAACTGACCGTAGATTTTTACCTTGGTGAACTAGGCTATGGTTCATTTTACAAAGCAAGTTTACGTCTGAAACTAGCAGTTAGACCAGTCATACATTTACACGTTTGGCATCTGACATAATATTGTAGTCTTATTAATGGTCTTAGAGAGAATACCTGCTGCATTTTTCATCAGATCAGGTCATAATATTTTATGTGCACATTCAGAGCAAGCTGTTTAGTACTTGCATGTCATGGGCACCTCTGTCCAATACAGGAAAGGGGTTTTGATTGATTGAAGACATATTTTATTGATAAATAACAAAAGGATCGAGCACAAGTATGTTGGGGTGGGTGGAATTGGTGCTGGTTTTGGTGCTATGGTATTTTTGAAAAGTCCAGTCAAAAAAGAAAGGTTGCACAGTTTCCATGAAGGAATATGAGCTCTTAGTCTGCCGAAAGGTAAAGGGGAACTATGTATAGGTTTTAATTTAGTATGTCAAGGTTGAATAACTTGTCATTGGATTTTTTATCTATAGCAAAGGATCATTTATATACATCATAGCACATACCATAGATTTTTATTTGATATACCAGTCATGGTGCACTAGTTAGAAATAACTCAAGTTACCTCCAGCCTTTCCCCTTATGATATTGATATGTAGGGGAAGGCTAGAGGAAGCTCTGTGTAATGCTTTGGCAATCATCAACAGCCAAATGGTCACAACCGTGTCTAAAAAATTTCCTAAATAGTTAATCTGATGCCATAGACTGATAGAGCTTTAGTTTGATTATTCTCGATTCCAGTCATGACATTAAGCTTACATGTTGTTAACCAGTACCATTGTTACATGAACAAACCAATATTTTGAACCTACATATCAATATCAATAAGGGGAGGGACAGAGGTGACTAGCACGAGAATGAAAAAAACAGTGGCCCCATCCCTGAGGCCAGTAGCTGTTAAGACTGACAACAATCAGTTTTCGCACCCTTGTTTTGGCTTTGCACTGTCAGTTTAAAGTCAGTCCCCATTAATAGGTTCATTGGGCTATTTCTCATTCCAGCCAGTGAATCACAACTGGCCATATTGGAGCTAGCTCTGGCTCAGCAGAAAATTTCGCCAAATTATCTGCTAAACTTAACATTTTTCAGAAAAACAGTTATTTTCTGACAAAATATAATTTATTACATGAAATTAATTCGTCAAATTAAAATAAAATTCACAGATTATTTTTGAAATGCAAATTTGGCGAGTGACAGAACTAGCCCTGGTGGTATGTACTATCCTGTGTGTGGATTAGCATATGTAAAATATCCCTTGGTACAAATTGAAAAATTAGCAGGTTTTCTCTTGAAGACTATATGTAAAAATTACCAAATGTTTGATATTCAATAGCTAAAGATTAATAAATCAATGTGCTCTAGTGGTGTTGTTAAACAAAACAAACTTTAACTTATTTTGGCTTGGTACACAATTATATAATATGAATTAAAGGTGCTAAATTTGCCTCGAGATGATCTCAGTTTACTAAGTACATGTATGTATTAAAGGTAGAGTAAACTCCAATAAGAGCCTTATGTGTTGGAAAGATGCATATCTGGACCACCAACACATACTGACACTTTAACAAATGAAAAACACGTAATTTTAGAATTAATAATAAAAAAAACCCATGATTAATCAGATTATTCCTGCTAACTAGGGGCAGCCATTTTGTTTAGTTTTTGTGACATCTGGTAGTATAGCTTGGGGCAAAGTGACAGCTCTGTTCAAGTTCTCTATTATGCACAGTGTAAACAAACGCTCTAATTTCCGACAAGGCGCTTCGCTTTCATCGACCTGACTTGTTAAACAACATAAATGACTTGATAGTATAATAAACTATTTAACTAAATATATTTCAGTTTGCATCAATATAACGAAATGGAGTTATAGTATTTTTTTCATTAAAAAAATCCAAAGAAAAAAATGCATATTATTATGCCTATTAGTAGGATACGTTCAAGCAAAAACGACCACTCACGATACCCAAGTGATAATTTTCTTTTCTTTGGGACTGTAAATGGTCACTTTTGTGATTTTTGATGGGAAAGTACCCTTAATCAAGGGTTTTACAGAATTACTTATAATAATAAAGCAAGACGACTGGTAAAGTCCATTACGATGAGACACAATACCCTGTGATCTTAATAAAAGAGGCATGTCTTTTTAGTGTGTCTAGAGGCAGTGTCTGGGGACCATCTAAATATACACCTGCCAATCAAGAACCACAGGCACAGGCCAGGGAAAGAAAAGACCAGTTAACCAAGAAAACACTCTGACTATTATTTAAAGTATGTGGGTTAATTTATATACAAAACATAATACAGTTAGCCTATTTCAACACTTTGACAATGGTGGTTTATTTTATATTGAAAAATAAACCACATATACATGTTGCTGTGTTATTGGGTTGGATATTATTACAGAACATTGCAATGCATTCACAAAAATCAGGTATGTTTTGTTTCTTCAGTTCAGAGACATTCCTGATGTGACACGTTAGGTATTACATAACCACCAGTTTGCCAGAGGGCGTATTCACTAGAATGGTGCAAAATGGCTGCACCCTTTATATATAATAGCTGTCACATTTAACCATTTTATTAACTAATAAATACAATTATACTTGTTGATATTCAAGCCTTGAAATAAATAAATTTTATGTGGTGTACCTGTCACAATGTCCTCCACCAATTAACTTGTGCCTGACATAAAAGAAATTGTACCGGTCACAAAACATTGTAAATAAAAATGAAATAAATTATGTTTTCTGTTGTTTAATAATTGATATATTTAATTACTAAATACCCAATGCAGCAATTAAAGTAATAGTCACTAAATGATGTCATTTATTATTGTCACATATAGTCTATGATGCATTAATATATGTTATCTGGTAAAGCTGTATCCTAACTGGCCGCGAGCGACGTGAGCTATAATTTTAGAAATCATGCATTTCAATTGTCGTATCCTAACCGCACGCTGGTTAGGATAGGACTTAAGAAATCCATGAAACTGTCGTCACTATCACTTTGTGTTGAACTTTCAGATTCATGATGATCTGACTCAAACTCATTCATTTTTTTTAATGTCATCAATATTTTTGGTTGCCGAGTGATCTTTAGCATTTGACACACACACACAGATTTGTGGACGCTGTAACCTCGCCTTTGGTGTTTTCTTCAAAATGTAGCCACAAAGAGGCATTTGTTTCAACTAAATCCTCCTTTTGCCATTTTAGTTCAGTGCTAGATTTTAAGATACTACTCGTTTGGGAATTTTTGGAGCATGATTTAATCGGCGGCTGCCCGCCGTGGATACTGGGAACAGGGACAGTTGATTTGTCATTATCGGTACCTGTCTGTTCTTTTTACAGCAAAGACTGAAGTTATTTTGGTCAACATCCTTTAATTGTTAACCACAAGTCAATTTTAATTGTAAACTTTAAAAGAAAACGCCACAGGAAGTATACGCTAAGTACGAAAAGTCAATTACTACTAGTAATATGCGTGATCACCAAGACTATGAAAAAACGGAAATGTGGACTGTAGATGAACTTTGTGTTGGGACTACCAAGTGCCTCGCGAACCGGTTCGAATCCCACTGGTACACGTCGCTCGCAGCTTTACTAAATACGTAATAAATTATTTTATTTTGTATTCGACTCCAAAACAGTCCGAGTTTCAGACATGGTGACCTGTGCAAGCAACGTTGTTACTGTCAAGTTACAAATTTGTACCGGACAATGACCGTGACCGGCCGCTTATTTCATGGCTTGATATTAAGTAATAATATGCATTATGTATCACTGAATATGCATACCAGTCCAAAAGCCTTGCTTTAGCATTCCTTTAACTTCATACAGGTCCCACCCTCCACACTTCCAATCCAAAATTATGCAGGGTACATTTTGTTTTCAAAATCTTGGTTAACGATATTTCTAATTAACTGAAAATTTATTAGCAACTTTGTTTTAATAATAATATGTTTCAAAATTGTGTGGAATTTTCTGAAACTTGTGTAGCGAATCGTGACACAGTATTGAAGAAAATGTTCTATGTTATGACTACCATGTTGATTATATTTGGTATTTTATGTCCGACGTAAAAATTGGAAAGTTGGTTTTTCACTGCAATGTGTAGATGTATTTTGTAAAATAACAACTAAAATAACAACTTAAATATTTTAAATTTTGAATATGAAATATGACATGAATATTCACAACTCCTGTTATTCAGATGGCAACTTAGTCAGTTTTTCTAAAAACAGAAACGGTCGGAAAGCATGTACATACGTCATGAACTGGCATGATGTAGACTACAGTGACATCAACAAAACATACTTGAAAGTTTGTGTGACGTTACAGGGTATAATCTAGACAATTTTTTAAGGGTCCCTTTTTGGTCAATTGGGAAACAATTACGTTTCAAATACAAAAAAAAGGGATTTTCAAAAATAATCAATACTAAATTAATACCAGGCCTCCCTGTGAGAGGCGAGTAGCGACTCACGTGCGCCCCTCATACTCGCCTGAAACTTACAACTGGCGAGTAGTTTATTGCTTGCCTCAATCGTGTTGCTATAGGCTATTGTTGAAAAAAAGTCATCACAACCCATTAAAGCAATATCGTAAAAAGAGCCGTTTCCTTCTTTAACTTAGCAACTTTGAAAATCCTAATTGGGAAACTGTTGGGTTGTAATTGGGAAAAGTTTGGTATTGGATTGGGAATTTACATTAGGGGAATTGGGCCTTTCATCGGCCTCAAAATGTATAGTAGATTATACCCTGCGTCAAACCCCATGGCAAGTGGATTTATAACAAATCTGAGAACCCATGTAAATTGAAATGTATTCTGCAATCAATATATGTATTGTCAAGATATGATGACTAAGGTTGACGACACTAACATATATCACCCTCTGTTTGGCTTTGTACACCACAAAAATAACATATCCAATGGTAATTTTTTAATATGATATATTTGACAAAAGGTACTTTTTATTTCTTTATCTTTTACATTTTAAACTTAATATTTTGTCCAGAATTATGAAAAATAAAAACATACAGACCTGTAAATAGCTTTGTCTGCTGGTTATAGAATTTTGACGGGGGTCAAGGTTATAGTGGACCAGTTTTCATTTTAATGTAATGCAATAATACATCTACTTTTGAATTTGACTGACGTCAGTATTCCAGTGATGTCACTTTACATTGTCTTTCAATAACACTAAACTGGATACATGACATTTCAATTTTCAGAATGCTGGAAAAATTACAATGCAAATTTGCTATTGAATACAAAATATTAACGTTATAAATGCACCTGAATGTGTTTGAAGAAAATCTTATAATTAAAAAACTGTACCATTTACCAAATTTGGATTTCAAGTGTAATTCAAATTACGGTGATACGTGTATATGCTATATTTATTGTGAACGAATGAATGAATGTTTAACGACACCTCAGCACAAAAAATACATCGGCTATTGGGTGTCAAACTAGGGTAATGCAAATAAATAAAGTGATGATCAACATCAATATAAAAATTCAATGTTTAAACAAAAACAGTTTAAAGAACTGTACAAAAGCACAAATATCACATAATTTTACGGATACT
Organism: Dracogyra subfuscus; assembly: GCA_016106625.1. Classification (NCBI taxonomy): domain Eukaryota; kingdom Metazoa; phylum Mollusca; class Gastropoda; order Neomphalida; family Peltospiridae; genus Dracogyra; species Dracogyra subfuscus. The sequence continues at coordinate 2,612 of JAECMU010280683.1, read as the reverse complement.
GAATTTTACTCAAAACTTCAATTTTGTGCTGTTTTGGCCATTCTCATAGAGAATGTTACACCCCTGCACCATGGTGAGGTTATAGCACACGCAGGGGTATTGTGAACAAAGCCAGAACAAGGGTGTGAAAAGTGATACATTCTAAATTTTCTATCACTGACCAAAATAAGCTTTTGGGGCGAAACTGATTTTACACTTGTTATGATGAGCAAAGGAATATTACTGTATATTGTTCTTTAATTATTTTATTTTCAGTTAACTGTTTTGATTTTTGGAAGTTGTCTTGAAGAGAAGTTTTCATTTTAAAATAAGAAATAAATTGTTGTTATAGTCCTGTTTTATTTTGGTTTATAAATATAGTAGGCAACAAGGCATTCAACACTTGTGGACGTACCATTTCAGGAAACAGTAAGTTGTGAAATGAAATAGTTAATTTCATAAATTTTAAGTTCTATGCAGATTGCAGGATTTAAAATAACTGCATGGCTACTGTCTTAGGATGTTGGCTTTATCGTTGCAGAACATCACAGCATATTGTCCAATCGAATTTTTGCAAGATAAAGCCATTATCATAAGACAGTAACCAGTTGTTCACTATTTATTTGACCTGTCAAAAGCAACTCCTTTGTAGGCCTAACCCAAGAATGTGCTGTACATCTATACCTAATTTTTATATGGTTGCTAGTCATTTCGTACCATGGTCATTTCGTACCATAGTCATTTCGTACTTAATTTGGTCATTTCGTACCATTGCAATACGTCATTTCGTACCATAGTCATTTCATACCCTGGTCATTTCGTAGCATTACAAAATGTCATTTCGTACTGTAGTCATTTCGTACCATAACTGAAAGTCATATCGTACCATGGCATAACAATCACCCTGATAGTGTCTTTTACAAAATGACATTAAATTACAATTTGTTTGTTAATTTAAAGGATATTTTATCAGCAAAAGGATAAAAGTTATCGCCACTTTGTACAAACATTAGCAATTGGCTAATTTGGCATTCAATAGGGTAGTTAATGGTTGTTATTGTTTATTTCTTAAACAAATAAGATGCAAATAAGTAATATTCTGCCATTTCAACTGTTAACTAAAATACGTGTTCATATTTATTTATTATAATTAACATACTTATTAATTGTGAATATAAAAAGCACACTTTGGTCAACTATATACTGGTATGAAATGATTAGGGTACGAAATGACTTGGGTACGAAATGACTTTTCATGATGGTACGAAATGACTAGGGTACAAAATTACTTTTTGCAAAGTTACGAAATGACCAGGGTACGAAATGACTAGGTTACAAAATGACCAGGCAGCATGGTACGAAATGGATGGTACGATATGACTTGGGTACGAAATGACTATGATTCTTTTTATAGCCATTACGTAATCATTGTTTAGTTTTTTTCTTTAGCAGCTGTCTAATAATAGAACACATAGTACATTTTATTGCATCTTTTTTCTGTTTCCTTTATTCTCTTTTTCAATATTTATTTCTGTTCATATTTAAATTGCAAAAATATATTACTGTTGTAACATGTATGTATTATGGAGAAGGCCTAGTAAGTTGTATAACTTGTGCCTAATCCATTTATTATTTTAAAAAGCAATAACATAAGTTTCAATCAAAAACCTAATTGTGGTACATTGGTGGCAACATTTTCATGGAATATGCATTCTTCTGTGTCATCTGAATATGAACATCTGTCATGTTTTCAAATGTGGTTTTCATCTTATGATGATAGGTGTAGTAAATACATTTGGGGTGATCTTTGGACTAATTATTATCTGAAGAACCTCGGCTTTGAATATTTTAATCCTATTAAATTTGTAATCAATCTTCAAAAGAGAATACAACATGTTCTTATTATTATGAATTGGTGGGCCAGTCCGTGCTCAGCAACTGATGTAACAAAGGCCTTGGTATGCATTATCCTGCCTGTTGGGTGATACCTTTGAAAGTTCCCTTGTTGCTACTTGGAAACAGTAGCCCATGGAGTGGTGACAACATGTTTTTCTCTCTAATTATGTCTATGGTCCTTATATATGCCCACCATATAACCGTAATCAAAATGTGTTGGGTGTATCGTTTAATAAAATATTCCTTCCTTCCTTTTTATTATTAGTGAAGACTTACTGTATATTGATCGATCCCTGTCAGCTAACCACTGGCGGTTTTATCGACATAACCATATGTCCGACACCAATATAACCGTAATTATAATGTGTTGAGTGCGTCGTTAAAATAAAAGAAGAAAAAAGTATATGGATCATAGTCATTTCATACCCAAGTCATATCGTACCATCCATTTCATACCATGCTGCCTGGTCATTTCGTACCCTAGTCATTTCGTAACCCTGGTCATTTCGTACCATCGTTAAGTCATTTCATACCAGTATATAATTGACCAAAGTGTGCCTTTTATATTCACGTACATACAGTTAATAAATATGCTAATAATAAATAAATAAATACGAACACGTATTTTAGTTAACAGTTGAAATGGCAGAATATTACTTATTTGCATCTTGTTATAACAATAATAATAATAATAATAATAAAATTCTTTATTTTTAGAGGGTAAACACATTCAGTAC
>JAECMU010280383.1:3784-15417 GCA_016106625.1 Dracogyra subfuscus | reverse complement strand
GTCCTAGTTTCCACAGTAACTGGACATCTACCAGGGTTTCTTCCATAGCTCCCACAATAACTAGACATCAATCAGGTTTTCTGTCCTAGCTTCCACAGTAACTGGACATCAGTCATGGTTTCTGCCCTAGCTCCCACAGTAACTGAACATCTATCAGGGTTTCTGTCCTAGCTCTCTCAGTAACTGTACATTTATCATAGTTTCTGCCTACCTTCCACAGTTACTGGACATCAGTCATGGTTTCTGCCCTAGCTCCCACAGTAACTGAACATCTATCAGGGTTTCTGTCATAGCTCTCTCAGTAACTGTACATTTGTCAGGGTTTCTGCCCTAGCTCCCTCAGTAACTGTACATTTATCAGGGTTTCTGCCCTAGCTTCCACAGTAACTACATTTATCAGGGTTTCTGCCCTTGCTTCCACAGTAACTGGTCATCAGTTTGAGATTTTCTTCTTTTCAGAATCAACAAATGGTACAGTAACAGAGCCAACACCAGCACCCAGTGGAGGTAAATCAGAACCATCATACATTGATATAGCAAACCTTTCCTTTTAATGTGTGCGGGTGCGATTGTGCTCATACAGTAACTGGACATCAGTCAGGGTTTCTGCCCTAGCTCCCTCAGTAACTGGACATCTAACAGGGTTTCGGCACTAGCTCCCACAATAACTAGACATCAATCAGGGTTTCTGCCCTAGCTTCCACAGTAACTAGACATCTATCAGGGTTTCTTCCCTTGCTCCCTCAGTAACTGGACATCTATCAGGGTTTCTGTCCTAGCTCCCACAGTAACTGGACCTCAGACAAGGTTTCTGCCCTAGCTCCCACGGTAACTGTACATCTATCAGGGTTTCTGTCCTAGGTCCCACAGTAACTAGACCTCAGACAAGGTTTCTGCCCTAGCTCCCACGGTAACTGTACATTTATCAGGGTTTCTGCGCTAGCTTCCACAGTAACTGTACATTTATAAGGGTTTCTGCCCTAGCTTCCACAGTAACTGGACATCAGTTTGAGATTTTCTTCTTTTCAGAATCAACAAATGGTCCAGTAACAGGGCCAATACCAGCACCCAGTGGAGGTAAATAAGAACCATCATACATTGATATAGCAGACCTTTCCTTTTAAGGTGTGCGGGTGCGATTGTGCTCATACAGTAACTGGACATCGGTCAGGGTTTCTTCCCTAGCTCCGTCAGTAACTGGACATCTATCATGGTTTTTGTCATAGCTTCCACAGTAACTGGACATCTATCAGGGTTTCTACCCTAGCTCCCACCGTAACTGGACATCTATCAGGGTTTTTGTCATAGCTCTCTCAGTAACTGTACATTTGTCAGGGTTTCTGCCCTAGCTCCCTCAGTAACTGTACATTTATCAGGGTTTCTGCCCTAGCTTCCACAGTAACTGTACATTTATCAGGGTTTCTGTCATAGCTCTCTCAGTGACTGTACATTTGTCAGGGTTTCTGCCCTAACTCCCACGATAACTGTACATTTATAAGGGTTTCTGCCCTTGCTTCCACAGTAACTGGACATCAGTTTGATATTTTCTTCTTTTCAGAATCAACAAATGGTACAGTAACAGGGCCAACACCAGCACCCAATGGAGGTAAATAAGAACCATTATACATTGATATAGCAGACCTTTCCTTTTAATGTGTGTAGGTGCGATTGTGCTTATACAGTAACTGGACATCAGTCAGGGTTTCTTCCCTAGCTCCCTCAGTAACTGGACATCTACCAGGCTTTCTTCCCTAGCTCCCACAATAACTAGACATCAATCAGGGTTTCTGTCCTAGCTTCCACAGTAACTGGACATATATCATGGTTTCTGCCTACCTTCCACAGTTACTGGACATCAGTCATGGTTTCTGCCCTAGGTCACACAGTAACGGAACATCTATCAGGGTTTCTGTCATAGCTCTCTCAGTAACTGTACATTTATGAGGGTTTCTGCCCTAGCTTCCACAGTAACTACATTTATCAGGGTTTCTGCCCTTGCTTCCACAGTAACTGGACATCAGTTTGAGATTTTTTTTTCTTTTCAGAATCAACAAATGGTACAGTATCAGGGCCAACACCAGCACCCAGTGGAGGTAAATAAGAACCTTTATACATTGATGTAGCAGAACTTTCCTTTTAACCTGTGCAGGTGCGATTGTGCTCATACAGTAACTGGACATCAGTCAGGGTTTCTGCCCTAGCTTCCAGAGTAACTGGACATCTATCAGGCTTTCGGCACTAGCTCCCACAATAACTAGACATCAATCAGGGTTTCTGCCCTAGCTTCCACAGTAACTAGACATCTATCAGGGTTTCTGTCCTAGCTCTCTCAGTAACTGGACATCAGTCAGGGTTTCTGTCCTAGCTTCCACAGTTACTGGACATCTATCAGGGTTTCTGCCCTGGCTCCCTCAGTAACTGGATATCTATTAGGGTTTGTGTCCTAGATTCCACAGTAGCTAGACATTTATCAGGGTTTCTGTCCCAGGTTCCACAGTAACTGGACATACATGTATATCAGGGGTTCTGTCCTAGGTCTCTCAGTAACTGGACATCTATCAGGGTTTCTACCCTAGCTCCCACCGTAACTGGACATCAATCATGGTTTCTGCCTAGCTTCCACAGTTACTGGACATCAGTCATGTTTTCTGCCCTAGCTCCCACAGTAAGTGGACATCTATCAGGGTTTCTGTCATAGCTCTCTCAGTAACTGTACATTTGTGAGGGTTTCTGCCCTAGCTCCCTCAGTAACTGTACATTTATCAGGGTTTCTGCCCTAGCTTCCACAGTAACTGTACATTTATCAGGGTTTCTGCCCTTGCTTCCACAGTAACTGGACATCAGTTTGAGATTTTCTTCTTTTCAGAATCAACAAATGGTACAGTAACAGGGCCAACACCAGCACCAAGTGGAGGTAAATAAGAACCATCATACATTGATATAGGAGACCTTTTCTTTTAATGTGTGCAGGTGCGATTGTGCTCATACAGTAACTGGACATCAGTCAGGGTTTCTTCCCTAGCTCCCTCAGTAACTGGACATCTATCAGGGTTTCTGTCCTAGTTTTCACAGTAACTGGACATCTACCAGGGTTTCTTCCCTAGCTCCCACAATAACTAGACATCAATCAGGGTTTCTGTCCTAGCTTCCACAGTAACTAGACATTTATCAGGGTTTCTGTCCTAGCTTCCATAGTAACTGGACATATATCAGGGGTTCTGTCCTAGGTCTCTCAGTAACTGGACATCTATCAGGGTTTCTACCCTAGCTCCCACCGTAACTGGACATCAATCATGGTTTCTGCCTACCTTCCACAGTTACTGGACATCAGTCATGGTTTCTGCCCTAGCTCCCACAGTAACTGGACATCTATCAGGGTTTCTGTCATAGCTCTCTCAGTAACTGTACATTTGACAGGGTTTCTGCCCTAGCTCCCTCAGTAACTGTACATTTATCAGGGTTTCTGTCCTAGTTCTCTGAGTAACTGGACATCAGTCAGGGTTTCTGCCCTAGTTTCCAGAGTAACTGGACATCTATCAGGGTTTCGGCACTAGCTCCCACAATAACTAGACATCAATCAGGGTTTCTATCCTAGCTTCCACAGTAACTAGACATCTATCAGGGTTTCTTCCCTAGCTACCTCAGTAACTGGACATCTATCAGGGTTTCTGTCCTAGTTTCCACAGTAACTGGACATCTATTAGGGTTTCTTCCCTAGCTCCCTCAGTAACTGGACATCTATCAGGGTTTCTTCCCTAGCTCCCTCAGTAACTGGACATCTGTCAGGGTTTCTTTCCTAGCTCCCACAGTAACTGGACCTCAGACAAGGTTTCTGCCCTAGCTTCCACAGTAACTGGACATCTATCGGGGTTTCTGTCCTAGCTCCCACAGTAACTGGACATCAGTTTGAGATTTTCTTCTTTTCAGAATCAACAAATGGTACAGTAACAGGGCCAGCACCCAGTGGAGGTAAATAAGAACCATCATACATTGATATAGCAGACCTTTCCTTGTAATGTGTGTAGGTGCGATTGTGCTCATGCAGTAACTGGACATCAGTCAGGGTTTCTTCCCTAGCTCCCTCAGTAACTGGACATCTATCAGGGTTTCTGTCCTAGTTTCCACAGTAACTGGACATCTACCAGGGTTTCTTCCGTAGCTCCCACAATAACTAGACATCAATCAGGGTTTCTGTCCTAGCTTCCACAGTAACTAGACATTTATCAGGGTTTCTGTCCTAGCTTCCACAGTAACTGGACATATATCATGGTTTTTGCCTACCTTCCACAGTTACTGGACATCAGTCATGGTTTCTGCCCTAGCTCCCACAGTAACTGAACATCTATCAGGGTTTCTGTCATAGCTCTCTCAGTAACTGTACATTTATCAGGGTTTCTGCCTACCTTCCACAGTTACTGGACATCAGTCATGGTTTCTGCCCTAGCTCCCACAGTAACTGAACATCTATCAGGGTTTCTGTCATAGCTCTCTCAGTAACTGTACATTTATCAGGGTTTCTGCCCTATCTTCCACAGTAACTACATTTATCAGGGTTTCTGTCATAGCTCTCTCAGTGACTGTACATTTGTGATGGTTTCCACAGTAACTGGACATCTACCAGGGTTTCTTCCGTAGCTCCCACAATAACTAGACATCAATCAGGGTTTCTGTCCTAGCTTCCACAGTAACTAGACATTTATCAGGGTTTCTGCCCTAGCTTCCTCAGTAACTGGACATCTATCAGGTTTCGGCACTAGCTCCCACAATAACTAGACATCAATCAGGGTTTCTGTTCTAGGTTCCACAGTAACTAGATATCTATCAGGGTTTCTTCCCGAGCTCCCTCAGTAACTGGACATCAGTCAGGGTTTCTGTCCTAGCTTCCACAGTAACTGGACATCTATCAGGGTTTCACCCTAGCTCCCTCAGTAACTGGACATCTATTAGGGCTTCTGTCCTAGATTCCACAGTAGCTAGACATTTATCAGGGTTTCTACCCTAGCTCCCACCTTAACTGGACATCAATCATGGTTTCTGCCTAGCTTCCACAGTTACTGGATATCAGTCATGGTTTCTGCCCTAGCTCCCACAGTAACTGGACATCTATCAGGGTTTCTGTCATAGCTCTCTCACTAAATGTACATTTCTCAGGGTTTCTGCCCTAGCTCCCTCAGTAACTGTACATTTATCAGGGTTTCTGCCCTAGCTTACACAGTAACTGGACATCAGTTTGAGATTTTCTTCTTTTCAGAATCAACAAATGGTACAGTAACAGGGCCAACACCAGCACCCAGTGGAGGTAAATAAGAATCATCATAGATTGATATAGCAAACCTTTCGTTTCAATGTGTGCAGGTGTGATTGTGCTCATACAGTAACTGGACATCAGTCAGAATTTCTTCCCTAGCTCCCTCAGTAACTGGACATCAGTCAGAGTTTCTGCCCTAGTTTTCAGAGTAACTGGACATCTATCAGGGTTTAGGCACTAGCTCCCACAATAACTAGACATCAATCAGGGTTTGTTCCCTAGCTCCCTCAGTAACTGGACATCTATCAGGGTTTCTGTCCTAGCTCCCACAGTAACTGGACCTCAGACAAGGTTTCTGCCCTAGCTTCCACAGTAACTGGACGTCTTTCAGGGTTTCTGCCCTAGCTCCCACAGTAACTGGACGTCTATCAGGATTTCTGTCCTATGTCTCTCAGTAACTGTACATCTATCAGTGTTTCTGCCCGAGCTCCCTCTGTAACTGGACATATATTAAGATTTCTCTCCTGGCTCCCACAGTAACTAGACATTTATCAGGGTTTCTGCCTTAGCGTCCAGAGTAACTGGACATATATCAGGGGTTCTGTCTAGCTTCCACAGTTACTGGGAATGGGGGAGGGGGCACACACACCCTGGCTACACCACTGGTGTGGTGCCGTACCCAACATTTATGCAGAACTTTTTCTTTATGTTAACCATTTGACAAAATGAATTAATCTTTTTCATTATTTACTGTGTATGATTTTCTTAACCATAACCCTTGACCTAACCCATTTTCTTTCTGGGGGAGGCTGTGGTTGCATTAAATTCCATAGTGCCATACCCAAAGCTTTCTTTCGATATATTTAAAACTAATTCAAGAATGTTTACATATATATTATTTTTGTAGTGCATTTTGAGATATTTGTTTTCTTCAGAATCAACAAATGGTACAGCAAGAGGGCCAACAACAGCACCCAGTGGAGGTAAATAAGAACCATTGTGCATTTATATAGCAGACGTTTCCTTTTAAGGTGTGCGGATGCGATTGTGCTCAAACAGTAACTGGACATCAGAGTTTCTGCCCTAGGGCCCACAGTAACTGGACCTCAGACAGGTTTTCTGCCCTAGCTCCCCCAGTAACTGGACATCTATCAGGGTTTCTGCCCTAGCTCCCACAGTAACTGGACATCCATGAGGGTTTCTGCCCTAGCTCCCTCAGTAATTGAACATCAGTCATGGTTTCTGCCCTAGCTCCCCCAGTAACTGGACATCTATCAGGGTTTCTGTTCTAGCTCCCACAGTAACTGGACATCTATCAGGGTATCTGTCCTAGCTCCCACAATAACTGGACATCTATCAGGGTTTCTGCCCTAGCTCCCACAGTAACTGGACATCTATCAGGGTTTCTGCTCTAGCTTCCACAGTAACTAGACATTTATCAGGGTTTCTGCACTAGGTTACACAGTAACTAGACATTTATCAGTGTTTCTGCACTATCTTCCATAGTAATTGGACATCTATCAGGGTTTCCGTCCTAGCTCCCTCAGTAACTGTACATCAATCAGGGTTTCTTCCCTAGCTCCCACAGTAACTGGACATTATCAGAGTTTTTGCCGTAGGTCCCACAGTAACTGTCTGGGTTTCAGAATCAACTAATGGTACAGGAACAGGGCCAACGTCGGCACCCAGTGGAGGTAAATAAGAACTATTATACATTTATATAGTAGACCTTTCCTTTTAAGGTGTGCGGTTGCGATTGTCCTCATACAGTAACTGGACATCAGTCATGGGTTTTTTCGCTAGATTCCACAGTGATTGGACATTATCAGGGTTTCTGCCCTAGCTTGCACAGTAACTGGATATCTATCAGGGTTTCTGCCCTAGATCCCTCAGTAAGTGGACATTTATCAGGGTTTCTTCCCTAGCTTCAACAGTAATTGGACATCTATCAGGGTTTCTTCCCTAGCTTTCACAGTAACTGGGCATCTATTAGGGTTTCTGCCCTAGTTTCCACAGTAACTGGGAGGCTGTGGTTGCATTCAATTCCATAGTGCCATACCCAAAACTTCCTTTATAGCAAAAACACTGTCTATCGATATGTTTAAAACTAATTTAAGAATGTTTACATATAAATTATTTTGTAGTACATTTTGAGATTCATTTTTTCAGAATCAACAAATGGTACAGTAACAGGGCCAACAACAGCACCCAGTGGAGGTAAATAAGAACCATTATACATTTATATAGCAGACCTTTCCTTTTAAGGTGAGCGGGTGCGATTGTGCTCATACAGTAACTGGACATCAGTCTGAGTTTCTGCCCTGGCTCCAACAGTAACTGGACATCAGTGAGGGTTTCTGCCCTAGGTCCCCCAGTAACTGTACATCTATCAGGGTTTCTGTCCTTGTTCCCCCAGTAACTGTACATCTATCAGGGTTTCTGTCCTTGTTCCCCCAGTAACTGTACATCTATCAGGGTTTCTGTCCTTGTTCCCACAATAACTGGACATCAGTCAGGGTTTCTGCCCTAGCTCCCTCAGTAACTGGACATCAGTCAGGGTTTCTGTCCTAGCTCCCACAGTAACTGGACATCAGTCAGGTTTTCTGCCCTAGCTCCCTCAGTAACTGGACATCAGTCAGGGTTTCTGCCCTAGGTTCCACAGTAACTGGGAATGGGGGAGAGGACATGCCCCCCTGGCTACACCACTGGTGTTGCGCCTTTCCCAACATTTATGCAGATTTTATGTTTTTAAGTTAACCATTTGACAAAATTAATTACTCTTTTTCATTACATACAGTGTATGATTTTCTTAACCATAACCGGAAAAGTAACCCATTTTCTTTCTGGGAAAGGCTGTGGTTTCATTCAATTCCATAGTATCATACCCAAAACTTTCTTTCTTGCATAAACACTGTATCGATATATTTAAAACTAATTTAAGAATGTTTACATATATATTATTTTTGTAGCGCATTTTTAGATTATTTTTTTCAGAATCAACAAATGGTACAGCAACAGGGCCAACACCAGCACCCAGTGGAGGTAAATAAGAACCATTATACATTACAACTTTTTCTCAGCTCCAAACATATACCAGTTACCTATGCATTATTGTTTCCACCTTTGAATTGGTTAATTCACTTTAATAAAGAAATAGAAATATGTAGAGCAAAATGCTAGTAACAACTATGCTGAATTAGGGTAAAATGCAAACATGTGACTATACACTCAGTTTAAAGAGAGAATTTTATATTTCATTTGATAGAAAGGGGAAATACACAGACACACACACACTGAATTTTGTTAGAAAAGAAGGATAATGATATTATTAGTTGTCTCTCTTACGATCAGATTCATTCGGAAATTCTCGGACACGTTCGTTTGTAGTTACGAAAATATCCGAGAATTTACGAATTTGTTGCAGGTTACATGTCAAGGGAAATAGCTCTATGTTCTAAAATAAAACCCTCTAAAAATCGGAACCTGTTCAAACCGGATAAATATTAGGTCACCGACATGAACCGGTTTAGACAGTTTTTACTGTACCAGTAAAACACTGTATACAAAGGGAGTAGGCTACATTTTAATAATGAGTTTGTTGTGGGGGTTTTAAAAATGTGTTTCAACCTATAGTGTAAAATGACACATATTTTTATGGGGGCGGGACATAGCCCAGTGGTACAGCGCTCGCTCAATGCATGGTCGGTCTGGGATCGATTCCCGTCATTGGACCCATTGGGCTATTTCTCGTCACAGCCAGTGCACCACGACTGGTATATCAAAGGCCATGGTATGTGCTATCCTGTCTGGGATGGTACATATAAAAGATCCCTTGCTGCTAATTGAAAAGAGTAGCCCATGATATGGCGACAACGGGTTTCCTCTCTCAATATCTGTGTGGTCCTTAACCATATGTCTGATGCCATATAACCGTAAATAAAATGTGTTGAGTTTGTCGTTAAATAAAACATTTCTTTCTTTCTTTCTTTCATATTTTTATCTATTTGTTAATAGGGATATGAAAAACTTGAAATTCACTGGCAGAATGTTCATATTCCAGAACGTAAACCTACCATTAATTGTTTGTGAAAACAGTATGTGGTATGGTAACTTAGAAATTTTTTTAGATTATGAGCGATAGGGAAAGAAAGAAATATTTTATTTAATGATTCACTCAACACATTTTATATACGGTTATATGGCGTCAGACATAAGGTTAAGGACCATACGGATTTTTAGAGGAAACCTGCTGTCGCCAATTCATGGGCTACTCTTTCCAATTAGCAGCAAGGGATCTTTTATTTGCGCTTCCCACAGGCAGGATAGCACAAACCATGGCCTTTGTTGAACCAGTTATGGATTACTGGTCGGTGTAAGTGGTATACACCTACCCATTGAGCCTTACGGAGCACTCACTCAGGGTTTGGAGTGGGTATCTAGATTAAAAATCCCATGCCTTGACTGGTATCCGAACCCAGTACCTACCAGCCTGTAGACCGATGGCTAACCACGACACCACCGATGGCCGGTCTTTGATCTATCTTTTACGGCACATTGGTTGGGTGGAGTCAAGAAAAAGCCAAAACAGAGTCACCAAGTAAGTTTCCAACACTAGATCCCGTCCAGTCAGTGGAAAAGTACATTAAAATAATATCTTACTGCTAATGGAAATAGTTGAAAGGTTGTTTTGTTTACGAACAGCACTAAATTCCAAATCAAAATGTTAACAACTAAGAGAAATTGCTTTCTTATCTTTATTTTTCGTTAGATTTTACACACATTTTGTCCAGAAAGAAATCTAGGAAAAACCATTGCAATGACACAGATTCCACATACTAGATGATAACCTGTTAGGCGTAGCGGCCCGCTATCCCTTGGTAGATAAAGTAATTATAGCTCCCACAGTAACTGGACATAAGTCAGACTTTCTGTCCTAGCTCCAACAGTAACTGGATATCCATCAGGGTTTATGCCCTAGCTCCCACAGTAACTGGACATCAGTCAGGGTTTCTGTCCTTGCTCCCTCAGTAACTGGACATCAGTCATGGTTTCTGCTCTAGCTTCCACAGTAACTGGACATCAGTCAGGGTTTCTGTCCTTGCTCCCACAGTAACTGGACATCAGTCATGGTTTCTGCCCTAGCTGAGATTTTTTTTCTTTTCAGAATCAATAAATGGTACAGCAACAGGGCCAATAACAGCACCCAGTGGAGGTAAATAAGAACCATTATACATTTATATAGCAGACCTTTCCTTTTAAGGTGCACTGGTGCATTTGTGCTCATACAGTAACTGGACATCAGTAAGAGTTTCTGCCCTAGCTCCCACAGTAACTGGACTTCTATCAGGGTTTCTGTCCTAGCTCTCATAGTAACTGGACATTATCAGGGTTTCTAACGTAGCTGCCACAGTAACTGGACATATATCAGGGTTTCTGCCCTAGCTCCCACAGTAACTGGACATCAGTCAGGGTTTCTGCCTTCTACAGTAACTAGACATCTGTCAGGGTTTCTGCCCTAGCTTCCATAGTATCTGGACATTTATCAGGGTTTCTGTCATAGCTCCCACAGTAACTGGATATTAGTCAGGGTTTCTGTCCTAGCTCCCTCAGTAACTTGACATCAGTCAGGGTTTCTGCCCTAGCTGACACAGTAACTGGACATCAGACAGGGTTTCTGTCCTTGGTCCCTCAGTAACTGTACACCTATCGGCTCCCTCAGTAGCTGGACATCAGTAAGGGTTTCTGTCCTAGCTCCCTCAGTAACTAGACATCTATCAGGGTTTCTGTCCTAGCTCCCACAGTAACTGGACTTCAATCAGGGTTTCTGCCTAGGTCGCATCAGTTACTGGGAATGGGGCAGAGGGCAGGTCCCCCCTTGCTACATCTCTGGTATGGCACCTTACCGAAGATTTCTGCAGATTTTTTGTTTTCATGTTAACCTTATCACAAAATGAATTACTCTTTTTCCTTACATGCATTGTATGATTTTCTGAACCATAACCCTAAAGTTAACCCATTTTGTTTCTTGGAGAGGCTGTGGTTGCATTCAGTTCCATAGTGCCATACCCAAAACTTTCTTTCTAGCACAAACACTGTCTATCGATATATTTAAAACTAATTTAAGAATGTTTACATATAAATTATTTTTTTAGAGCATTTTGAGATAAAAATTTTTTCAGAATCAACGAATGGTACAGCAACAGGGCCAATAACAGCAGCCAGTGGAGGTAAATAAGAACCATTATACATTTATATAGCAGACCTTTCCTTTTAAGGTGCACTGGTGCATTTGTGCTCATGCAGTAACTGGACCTCAGTAAGAGTTTCTGATTTAGCTGCCCCAGTAAATTGACATCTATCAGAGTTACTGCCCTAGCTCCCACAG
>JAECMU010280260.1:0-13450 GCA_016106625.1 Dracogyra subfuscus | reverse complement strand
GTACTTACAGACATATCTCTGAATGGACTTGGCAACTAAAGTACTTACAGACACATCTCTGAATGGACTTGGCAACTAAAGAACTTACAGACACATCTCTGAATGGACTTGGCAACTAAAGTACTTAGAGACACATCTGTGAATGGACTTTGCAACTAAAGTACTTATAGACACATCTCTGAATGGACTTGGCAACTAAAGTACTTACAGATACATCTCTCAATGGACTTGACAACTAAAGTACTTACAGACACATCTCTGAATGGACTTGGCAACTAAAGTACTTACACACACATCTCTCAATGGACTTGGCTCCTGTGATCAGTGTTACGTTGCTACCTGGACACGGTTTACATGACGACTGAGACGTTTCATCCTGGTAGGTATTGCGTTCACATTCACTACATCCAGTTCCACCAGGTTTTCTATAGAATCCAGCTTGGCAGTCGTCTATAAAAACAGACACAGACATCTATCAAAACATACATACTAAGGGTGACAATAGGATTTTCCCACATCATCGATTTGGCTTTGTACACATAATATAACATATCCAATGGCAGTGGTTGAATTAAAACATTTTTAAGGCATGGGGTCATTCCGTGTCAAATCACCCAATGGGTTAAACCCGACCGTCTCAGATTTTTTATGAAACTTGGTATACTTGTTGATTGGGATCCCACAGCACCAAATCTGTAATTTTAGACCAATTGAACCAGTGGTGTGGGAGCTACGACCCTCCAAATGTTGAGATTTTCATCATAAATGGGGGTACCACCAACCTTTAAACCCTTATATCTCAGGAACTACTGGGCCAATCTTCATAAAATTGGTATTGTTGGAAAGGTAATTTGACATGGATTCCAAATGTGTCATTAGTGTTCAGATTGGAGAATGTTGGGATACATTTACTTTTTGACCTTTGTTATGACCTTGAAATTGACCTTGTGGATCATATGACCTTGAAATTGACCTTGTGGATCACGTGACCTTGAAATTACCTTTCTTGAAATTTAATCTCCCACATGTTAACTATAATATAAAAGCTTCAGAGGTGTAATCTTTTTTGTTTAGCCACAATATAGATTTTAAAAAGGTATACCTGCACGGATGATTGATACAATGCATTGTAATGTACATTTTCTACATGTATAGACTTCTCTGAGACCAAAAGCTCATCTTTGGACTCAAAATCCACCTGACATGTCTGAAGGAATGCCTGAAGGATATGAAAAGATGCCAAATGGCATTAGATGTTCTATACAATCAGGCCCAAAGGGTTCACAGGAAGTGTGGCTTCAGACATGTCAGGTACTCCTTGAAATCCCCTGGGGAAATCCCCATTGAGCACATGGTAACTAGAAGTTTAAGACAAAGAAGTTTCTTCATCTACATTTCTTTGTCAATCTGAAGCTTTCAAGTTGGACACAATGTCAGATGTTGATATGTAAGTATTAAATTTTCTTCATAAAACTATTAAGTCATTTTATCATGTCCTATGGCCTTGCCAATGGTTTTGAACACGGTTTCAATCGCTTACGTTACAATCCAGTCTGAAACCAGGCTTATCCAGTGATGTACTATATAATGTATTTGTACACCCAGTCTTCGGGTGAACAAGGTCTACCTCAAGGAAGTTAGTTACCTTCAATGGGTCAGTACTGCCAGAACTAAATTAGTCTCTATAACTGAGTCAAAGGCGGACTTTATTGACAACTTTTCAGGTCAAGTTGTCAAGCTGAGTCACTCGGCATAGTTTCATTGCCAAAGCTCAAAGTTTGTACATGAAGGAGCTGAAGACCACCAATGAGACCTCTGGACGATATAATCCTGCAAGGTGATTTTGCAGAAAATTTCTTGTATGTTATTCAGGAAATTAAAAAGGCTACCTTTTGTGGCATACTACAGATTGGCTGATGGAACCCTCGAACACCGTAACATTTGTGTAGTGAGTGACACTAGGGAGCACTCAACTGTAACTGTGTATGCTTTCTTGAGTGTTGTTATTCAATACCTTCTGACTGAGTTTCCTCATGTGAAAAAGATCCATTATTTCACCGACGGCTGTGCTGGACAGTATATAAATAAGAACAATTTTGTTAACCTGTGTCATCATGAAGAGAACTTTGGGTTGGAAGGTGAATGGAACTTTTTTGCGACAAGCCACGGCAAAAGTGCCTGTGATGGAATTGAGGGGACGGTGAAGAAGTTGCTGACAAAGGCCAGTTTGCAGCGTCCCTACACAGACCCAATCCTGACCAGCGAGGCTATCATGGACTTCTGCATCAAGAGTATTCCAGGTATTCACTTTTTCAACATCACACCAGAACACATAGCAAAGCATAAGTTGGAATTACAAGGGAGGTTTCAAGTGGCTAAAACGGTCAAGGGAACACAGCAATTTCACCGGTTAGTTCCAGTGTCTAAGTCAAAGATGCACGCCTACAAGCTGAGCCTGCAGAGTGAACCACCAGAACTAGTATCTGTCTAGGATTCTGAGGATGATATGACAGAGTTACCAGAAGAGCCTCACATTGAAGCCAGGAAGCAAAACTATGCATGGGTTGGGCTATTTGAGGACATTTCAGAAGAGCATGGAGAACTTTCATGCACCCTCACAGTCTTTCTAAGTTATTTCACTGGCCAAACGAAGAAGACACTTGTTGGATTAGTGAAGGGGACATCTTCTGTGTTATTGATACACCTTCTATTGCATCTTCACGATGGATGTACTGTCTGAGTAAAAAGTATGATGTTAGAATTGCAAGAGTATGGTGGAAGTGGGTGACCGAATGATTCTGTGACTGCTGAAAGCAATAAGGGAAGTAGATTGATATCATATGTTCATAGCATGTAGGCCTACAATGTATTACTCAGTGTTCAAGAGAGATGGTGATTCCTAGCATCAGGAATTGGTCATTTAGGTTTACTTCAGCAAAGCTAATTAGATGTCGATGGCAAAAAACATGTTATTTTCATGGACATGCAATTTGTGAATGTGTATTGCTGCTAAACAAAGAATATTACACCTCTGAAACTTTTATATGTTTTAGTTAAGAAGTGGGAGATTTAATTTCAAGAAAGGTTATCTCAATGTCACATGATCCACAAGGTCAATTTCAAGGTCATAACAAAGGTCAAAAGGTCAGTGTACCCCAACCTTCTCCAATCTGAACAGTAATTTGGAATCCTTGTCAAATTACCTTTCAAACAATACCAATTTTAGGAAGATTAGCCCAGTAGTTCCTGAGATATGAGGGTTCAAACGTTGGCAGCCACGCCCCTTTTTGCCAAAAATCTCAAACTTTGGGGGGTCATATCTCTCAAACCACTAGTCCGATTGGCCTAAAAAAAAATATTTGTGCTGTGGGATCCTAATCAAGAAGTATACCAAGTTTTATAAAAAATCTGAGACGGTCGGGTTTAAAATATCTCTTTTTTTGGGTGATTTGACACGGAATGATGGTACGAGTTGTCTTCAGTTTAAAGTGAACAACAGTTATCTCTACTTGTTTTAACATTTATTCAAGATTGTTCAGTGCAGAATGTAGAGCACTTGCCTAATGTGCAAGCTAGGGGTAAAACAATCAACTGCTCTTAGTGGACGCTGTCTATGGGAAAAGTGTATATACAAGATCTCTATCTGCTACTGGGTAGGAGAAGCCTTTCAGGAAGAAGCATATTTTATTCTCACTGCAGATCAAGAGTCAAAATAACTACATAACTCAACTACAATGGCAAATAATATGCCGAATAGTGAAAACAAATCAATCCACATAACTGCTAGACAGGTTTAAAAAAGTAGGTAATCCAACATTTTTAAAGATATTCAATAATCATTTTTCATTTTTCATTTAGAGCATATTACTATTTTCTAAGTAGCTTAAAAATGTTTCAAACAATACAATTTTGGAGCATATTACAATATACAATATTATTACACATCAGTGTAAGATATTGCTCATGTCATAACAATCACTCAGTATCTAACTAGTGTAATATCTATGTGACGTAGATCGCTTGCTGACCCAGTTCATTGATACACAACGACTAGTAGGTCTCAACATCTGTTTATTTCTGCATTGCAATTTGTTTGCAGTTGGTTTGTAATAAATAAAATACTAAACGAACTTGCCTGTCATACCATTTTTATGAAACTCGTGAACAGTGTTTGTATCCGACTTGCTTTCACTCGTCATACCAAAATGTTTCAAGATTGTTTAGTATTCTATATTTATACAATATTTTCTAAGAGGAGCTTAAAAATGTTTCAAGCAATCAAGTATATATTTTTTTTTTTTGGCTCTGATATCACATTTATAAGCACAGTGATATGAAGCTTAAAGAATATCACTTGGTAAGAATGTATACCAAATATTAAGACTCACATATTGAACACTCATGCCAAATATGAAAAACCATTCTTGAAAAGAATCATATAACACAATATTCAAGAAACCTTTAACAATGTTACATATGACAGTGACATCACAGTTATGGCATTCAAGATGTGCTGCTGAAAGACTCATCTTGAACAAACATCAAATACATTCAATAAAATGTTTTAGAATGAAAAACAAATTGAGAAACTTTAAGTTTGAAATCAAAGATTCACCTAGTGAAAACTCATACCAAATAAGAAAGCCACCCATTAAATAATTCAAGAGCTAAAGGCAATTTTTGGATGAAATTTTAACTGCTTTGATCTAAACTACTTTGATCCTGACCTACGGTTGTATTGTACTATGATGATAGGTGAATACCTATGCCAAATATTAAACCCATTCTTTATGTCTTAACATGAATGAGGTCTGTAAACACACTGACCAAAGTAGAAATGGAAATATGGTCATATTTGAATGTTAACCAAACTGTAATCTGGATGTAAGCAAATGCTGACGAGGTCTGATGGCCAGATGATAATTGTCATTCTATGGACCTGCATCATGCATTGCATAGAGAGCTGAAAAATGTGCTATGATGTCTTTAAACAAATATGCATGCCTTACTAAAGAACATGTACATTTGATCATCTAACATTTTAATCATCCAACAAATTTTCATCCTGAAGGTTCTTGAAAAGGCTTTCCAAAGATGGTTATAAATACTCACCCAGACTGCACAGGTCTTCAGATGTTGCTCCTGTTGATGCTGTTGTTTTTTTACCAGGACAAGCATCACACTTTTGTTGCGTTCCGGTTTTGTTGTTGTATGTTCCCAATTCACATGGCTCACATGCTCTCTGTGTTGAGTTCAAATACTTACCAGCTGGACAGATAGCTGGACAAGGAAAAAGAAGAAACCAGTTGTCACAAACAATGATGAATGGAGGTTTAACAACAGCAGAAAGTAAAACTGGCTAAAAGATGTCAGACAAACGTATATGAATGAATGAAAGTCCATATCATATACCTTTGTCAGACTCCCAATAGCCACCTTTCTTGGTCTCTTAAGATAAGTGGTTGTGTACTGCATGTAAAATTATACAAAGATGTGAAAGATGTCAACGTGCCTGTTTAAGACAATGGTTACTTGACACAGGTTCAATTGTAATAATACATGCAGTAGCAAAACTGCCATAGCACGATAACAAGTCATAAACTAGCCTGAAGCCATTTGCTTTATCACAAGTTAGGAAGGTGATCAAATGCTTCAGGAGGTCTCTTCTGATTTACAGCATCATGTATAATGTACTCACTCACAAAAAAATGTTCCCTTGAAGTACTTAATACAAGAACATATTTTTTTAATAATCAGTTAAATATAAATATTTCTAAATATAATATTTTAAAAATATTTTAATATATTGTTATTTTATTATTAACATGTAATCACTAAAAAGTTGTACAGAACATAATAATGCAATTTCAGAAAAAAACAAATGCTAAAATGGTTACATATGAAGTTGATATTTTGTTACACTGCTTGTATGGTTCACATGTTCGTTCAGCTTAAAGAGACACATCCCACTAATACATGTCCCACCACTGCTGTTCATGACAGCATACAATATAGAGGGCGAGACATAGCCCAGTGTTTACAGCACTCACTCGATGCGCAGTCAGTGTGGGATCAATCCATGTCAGTGAACCCATTGAGCTATTTCTTGTTTCAGCCAGTGCACCACAACCGGTTTATCAAAGTCTTTGGTATGTACCACCCTGTCTGTGGGATAGTGGATATAAAAGATCCTTTGTTGCTAATCAAAAAGAGTAGCCCATGAAGTGGCAACAGCGGGTTTCCTCTCTCAATATCTGTGTGATCCTTAACTATATGTTTGATGCCATATAACTGTAAATACAATGTGCTGAGAGCATCATTAAATAAAACATTTCTTTCTTTCTTTCATACATTATAGTTGCATATTTGACAATATATATTGTCCATTCCTTATATTAATATTACTGGGCCATACTGTTGTCATGTGTAACCCACAGTGTTCTTACTTGAGTCAGTTATATTTAACTTGGATGAGAGAAACTTATTTCAGTGGGGACAGAAACTTGACATGGAAGCTAGTTTGATATTGTATAAATATTAAACTGAAAGCCTTACGCATGCATGATTCACTAGAAGCTGATCCTGTTTCTAAAGTAGTAACATTAGCAGCATCACCACACGAGATACAGCTTGTCTTTCCATTGTCAGGTTGGTACTTCCCTATCTCACATTTAATGCAGGTAATACGATTTGTAGATGGTCGATAACTGCCTTTATCACACACTCCTAAAAGTAAAATAAAATTCAAATGACAAAGCAATGATATATTTTCTATTGTAAAAATTAAATTTACTCCAAGTAATACACATGTGTGAATATAAAGTGTAGGAACACAGAATTATAGTAATTTTACAAAATGCTTTTGGAAATTTTCACATCCCAAACTAGGCACTGTTTAATAGATTTGGTTTTTCTTTGGGTGTCATTCGCATTATTGTACATCATCTGAATATTTGAAAATCTTTTTATACACCAACCATACCTATACAATAACTTTTATAGCAGTTCAGAGGGTGAGTGCTCTGCTACTGAGCTACATTCCACCCACTGACCAATGAGTGATTATTTCAAAATAAGATTATTATGAGTCAGTGTTTCAAGTGTTATGCACACATCAGCCATACACACTTAACATGTTCATTTATTCCGAAAAGCCTAGAGAATCCTTCAGTATGGGTCAGCACTGTCAATGTATTGTAATGGTCTGTCATATTTTGGTAGAGTATGATCTTTTAAGACAATGAGGAAAGAAATATTTGCTGATTAAATGTAATCACTTCCATTAAAAACACATTAATTTATTTAAAAAAAACAAAAAACAATTTAGTCAAAGACCCTCAGAAAACCTAATTCTCTCAAAACTAGACATTTTTAGTTGGTACAAAATAAAACTTCTGTAAATGAGATGACCCTTAAAATCATACTTGTGTGTGGGGTTTCACTGTATTTATCTTTGACACCCAACACCCAGTGTATATTTTGATGCTTTAGTGTTGCTAAACATTCATTAATTAATTTCCATTCATTCATTCGGTGTCCCATTGTTTTTAAGCTCATATAACCTGTTTTCAATGCATAAAATGAAGAGTGAAAGACAAAAAATAAAAATAAAATTAGTTACTCAGACATTGCTCCACTGATGTCGATCCAGTGTTAGCTGTGGTGTAAGGATGTTCAGAAGAACAGTTGAGACATGCTGCTTGTCCTTCACTGGGCTGGTAGAAGCCAAGACCACAAATTGAACACTCGTTGTCCTGATTGCGGTAGTGTCCCTTCTCGCACACTTCTGTAGAAGAAAACATATATATTATACATTAATAATAGGAAAACAGGGGAGATTTCAGTCAATCAGAAACAATGTGGGGTTAATCTGCTGCTTTCAGATATAACATGAAGCATCTTTGACTAGGCTAGTTCTTCGCAAAAGTGAAGTTAAGATACACTTCGAAGTTTTACTCGTGGGTGCTATTTGGTACACTACAACCTATAAGACTGATGAAACAGACCATCATAGCTGGACAGACCGAGGACGTGAGTCAAGAAAGACAACTGTCTAGAAGAAGAAAACTCCAAAATCAAAACTGGTCCACTGGGCTCAGAATCCTAGTAAGGAAACTCTCCTAGGAAAAGGAAAACTCACAACTCAAACCAAGTCCACTGATGTCAGAGTACAGAAGCTATGCATCAGCATTAGCATGGAAACTGGAAGGAAATGTCTGTACATGCACCAAGCTCTATGATCATGTCAAAATCAAGAAAGAAAAAGAAAGAAATGTTTTATTTAATGACACTCTTAACACATTTTATTTATGGGTATATGGCATCAGACATATGGTTAAGGACCACACATATTATGAGAGGAAACCCGCTGTCGCCACTTCATGGGTTACTCTTATGTCGATTAACAGCAAGGGATCTTTTATTTGCACTTCCCACAGGCAGGATAGCACAAACCATGGCCTTTGTTGAACCAGTTATGGATCACTGGTCGATGCAAGTGATTTACATCTATCCAATGAGCCTTGCGGAGCACTCACTCAAAGTTTGGAATTGGTATCTGGATTAAAAATCCCATGCCTCGACTGGGATCCGAACCCAGTACCTACCAGCCAGTTGACCGATGGCCTAACCACGACAAAATCAAACCTGCATGATTATATCACTGGAAATGTTGATGTCTGTTTTTCATACCTTAGGGAGGTATTTAAAGGTTAACTGTATAATAAACTTTATAACTATGAGCTGTACAGTGTAAATCTATTTTATCATATTCTTTGTATTCACAATAATGAATAAAAGGTGTTATTCCTACTATTGCTTTCAAGTAAGCATTACAAATTGTCTTACAAAATACCTACGCTAAATGTTCTAAATTTAATTCACAGTAAAGGATACGGATGACATTGTTATTTAGTCTGTTATTTATTACATGATGTCATTCATGATCATTTTAGTAAGTCATTAAATAGCTGTTGTCAAAAAAAAATCATTACGAATTACACCACTATTCAAGGGTAATTTTCCCATTTAGCCAAAAAAGCAATTTTAATGCAGGATTTTCAATAATTATCATAAAACTGTAATAGCCCTTGCTGCAATTATAAATGACATAACACAAATTTTGTTCAGTTTGAACAGGTAAGGTGCGCCACTCATGCAGACAAGCTTGGATTGGAGATATTAGCAAAGGCTGGTGATAATGGTGAAATTACAGAGCATGATGTTTCAGTAGCCAAATTAATTCACGAATCTGTTGAAGAGCAAACATAGTTTCAGTTAAAGAGATAGCTGAAGTGTCCTGGGGTTGTAATGTATGGCCAAACAAAAAAAATAGATCTATATCACATTCAATACAGGAATGCAGAGTATACATCTCTTATTAAATCAAACTGCATCATGGGATTTTAAACACTTTTGTGGGGCAGCTGTCATATGTTCGGAGGCAGCCCTCTACACTGTGACTGATTTATATCAGTCACATATTTCATTTGCAATATGTGGTATTTTTAAACAAGAGATTTGTTTTAAATATTTTTATTTACTGATTTATTATTATTTTCCTTCTGTATTTATATGAGATCTCTCTGAAATAAAGATTATTTTGCTTCTTTTTTCTTTACAGTTATATTCCTTGCTCCTTTCACTTTTCTTGATCGTGTCAGGAATAGATTTGCTTCCAACATTCAAACTACTGGCACATGAAAGGGGCTGAAACAAAAAAGCTTACTGCTCATCTTCTTTCTTCCCAAGTTGAACAAAGGCTTTCAAATAGCATATCCTGGATTGGACAAAACTGGCCAATCACAGTTAAGCTGATGAAATCCAGTCAATGGGAATGTACTACACACCAATACTACTAGCAATCACGCGATACTACTTTTGATCTAACTCTTATACATGGCGAGGAAATCTCCATCAGTCAAAAGGCACATCATTTGGGTTTTTAGACAAAATGGAAAATGTATTTATGCCTTTCAACATAGCTCTCACATCCCTGATATATAACATGTAATAATAAATGTATTATGCATAATAAATCCTCATGAATTAATATTAATGGAACCATCCTGTTTGTTAATCATGGTTTCAGATAATCTAATCTCTTTTAAAAATGTTCCAAGGCTGCACATTCTTGCATCAAACATGTCTCATGTGTCATACCAGTTATATTTCCTTGAACATCTTGAACTATGTTAATACATGTATGTTAAGATAAGATACAAGCTATATCCACACACATACATCATTATTTCTGTAACATGAGCACATTCTGGCCATTCTAATATGTTTTGTGGTAGCTCATATCATGTAGTACATATTTTAATTTTCTTCCGAATGCCAAACCAAAATTTAAAAACTGAGTGAAAAGAAATTGATAGGCCTGTATTATACAAGCTCGTGTGTCATACTGATTTTATCAAACAAGTGTCAGGATTCTTGTCTTGCCTGAGCGAGACATAAGTACAATTCACATGTCAGTGCAATAATTTCTTTATTATCCATTTCATTCATATTATTATTTTTATGAATAACAAGTTAGGACCATGTCAAAACATTTCCAAGATAACTAAAACAAGACATCATTTTGGGAAGCATTTACACAGAGCTAAGACTGAGGAAGCCTTATTAAGCTATGATGTCACTTCAAAAAGTTAGGTCATTCATTGTGTACATCAACACATTATGACTCATGTGTCATACTGGTTATATTTCCCTGAACATCTTGAACTATGTTAATGCATGTATGTTAAGATAAGATACAAGCTGTATCCACACACATGCATCAGTATTTCCATAACATAACATTTATCTGAACCCATAGGAGTGAACAGAGTAAAAACTAATTTAAAAAATGAGAAAAAGCCATCCTACCTGATATATTTTGTTGTGGGGTTATACATACCTGGAAGTTCTTCTTTCTCTCTTTAAGCCTAACAGGGATAAAAATGACTGGACAATAATCCTGAAAACGATGCAGGGTCTTAAAAAGTATTAGGGTTACTATAAGCTTTTCACCACAGAACATGGACAGGAAGCTTTGGCTTTCCATAAGATTTAATACTGAGCTTTGTGGTGAAGAATTTGTGAACTTACTCAGGCACTGAGTTTTACTGGTTGATCCTGGATTCTCAGTCGTATAGTTGTCGTTCGGACATGACTCACAGGAATCCATCCCACGCACTGGCTGGTACTCGCCCTTTGGACACAGCTGACATTGGTTGCTCTGAGTTCGGTAAGACCCAGCGTCACACACAACTAAAAAGGAAAGCAGTATATTATAAGCAGTGGACATTAGATATAGCAATGGAAGAGGAAATTATTTAAATTATATCACATCACCACAATTGTGTGCATGTATGCATTTGTGTACCTTTATGTGCATAAATGTCTTCACATGCATATGTGCTAGTGTGTGTTTGTATGAGCACATATGCATGTATTTTAAGTACAGCGGGCAGCATAGCCCAGTGGTACAGTGCCCGCCTGATGCGCGGTCGGTCTAGGATCGATCCCTGTCAGCTAACCACTGGGTTTTTTCTCGACATAATCATATGTCCGACGCCGATATAACCGTAATTATAATGTGTTGACTGCGTCATTAAAAAAAATAAAATAAAAAAAAATTAAAAAATATTGTAAGTACATGTCATAAAAAAAACAATTCCTGCAGTCACCAGCTCTTTCAGGACCTTCATTGTACTGATGTTCATTACAGTGAACAAAATAGCTGGAAAATTTACAAGATCTTGAAAAGTAGGCAATTCCTGTGAGCTTTTTATCAAATAACAAGGACAGAGACAGTTTTCAGACGGTGCTAAAATCAAACATTCCAGCTAAATCTGCAGTATTTTTATTGCAGTATAATTCTGTTGAAGATACATCAAAGTTAATTAAAAGATTTACAAAAGTTAATGTATACACACCAACTGAACAATCTGACTTGGCAGTGGAAGCTTTACTGCTGGTTGTGAGGGACTCGTCACATTTAGTACAGTTGTCAGTGCCATGGGTGGACTTGTAGAAGCCAAGATCACATGGGATGCAGGAATCTGACGAGCCATAGAAGCCAGGTACACAGTGCACTGAAATCAGGAGCAATGAAGATTGACAAGAATGTTGGAAGTATAAAGATTATAATATCAGATAGACACTGAAATCAGGAGCAATGAAGATTGACAAGAATGTTGGAAGTATAAAGATTATAATACCAGATAGGCACTGAAATCAGGAGCAATGAAGATTGACAAGAATGTTGGAAGAATAAAAATTATAATACCAAATAGGCACTGAAATCAGAAGCAATGAAGACTGACAAGAATGTTTATATCAATGCATGTTAATTTGTTTAAAATAACAAATGAAACAAAACAATAATTAATTTGTTTTTATTAACATATTCAATTAAAATTGTCATTAAAATGTTTTAGTTTTTTTACATGCAACATAATGAAACGAGTAAATTTCATATTTAGCATTTCACTGAACGAAAGTGAGTCAGATATCACGAAAGGTTTGAGTGTGGTATTTTATTTATTACCCATCATCAAATAATATCAAAGCTGATAATTACTTCCAACATTACTCAACGAGACATGCAAATGCACACAGCTTAGACCAGAGAAATGATATTTAGAAACTAACACGAAAAATGTGTACGACACACCTACATTTTCACCAGGTGGATAATAAAGTAAAGAATGTAATATACATTATGCCAATACTTGGAATACAAATGAACTATCTATCAGGTTTGAACATGTGGGATATTTACATTTGCTGCAGTCAGTCTTGGACGTGGTCCCTACACTGGCAGTAGTGTAGTTGCCAGGACAGGCTTCACAGAGAGTGTTACCGCGGATATTCTTGAAGGAGCCAATTGCACACAGAGAACAGTCTGTTGTGGATGACACATATTCGGCACCAATGGCACAAAACACTTAAAAACAAAAAAACATGACAAAATAGAAAAAATTTATTATAAAAAAGAAAATGGGCTAAATTTAAAAGGCTATTTTTGTCTTCCATGTGCATCTACATTTGAGAAAAACAGGCTTTGTAAATTCAGCTCCTAATAACGACAAAATACTTTATCTTCAAATGACATTAGAACTTGTATAACACAAAATATAAGTTTATCTAACCAATTAGTATCTCAATCTACATCATCATGTTCATCATGTGCTAGTTAATGAGGTACATAGACAAAACTACATATATGTGGTTTTCTGATTTCTGTATTCCACGAGTGTATTTCCTGCTGGAAATACACGAGTGGAATACAGCAATCAGAAAACCACATATATGTAGTTTTGTATTTATTACATACCCTAAATTGGAATTTTGTTTCCAAATAATAGTTCAAAAATT
This sequence comes from Dracogyra subfuscus, assembly GCA_016106625.1. Lineage (NCBI taxonomy): Eukaryota > Metazoa > Mollusca > Gastropoda > Neomphalida > Peltospiridae > Dracogyra > Dracogyra subfuscus. The sequence continues at coordinate 82 of JAECMU010280260.1, read as the reverse complement.
GTAACACTGTAAGCTAATGATGGGGATTTCTATATTTACAATAAGTCAGCTGTGTAACTACGCGGACCGATGAACCACCAAT
>JAECMU010280248.1:0-11537 GCA_016106625.1 Dracogyra subfuscus | reverse complement strand
TTTTTTTTTTTTTTTTTTTTTTTTTATTATTATTTTTCTAACGACACACTCAACACATTAAATTACGGTTATATCGGCGTCGGACATATGGTTATGTCGAGAGAAAAAAACCAGTGGTTAGCTGACGGGGATCGATGTCCTGTAGGTTAAGCCAAAAAGAAATGGTCCGCATTTTAGTGAAGGAAGTTTGGTGCAATTTTGATGGTCGTTCAAAATTAGAAAGGTAGAGAGCTACATATAGGTTTTGATTTTAGTAGGCCGAGAGTAGCTCATTTCTCTTCCATGGTGGGTGTCAGGCCTTTATAGCGATGCAGTACTCGTCAGCTCCAAGCGTCATAAGAATCAGATTATTTGGGAATGCAGCCCAATGGGTGGTAAACTTCAACTAAGGTCCGATAGCATAACGAGTACCATGAGTGAAAGTTGAAAAGAATTTTATATCCAAAGAATGTTTTTTTAAATATGGTGGCCCTCTTGAAAATGGCATCTATTTTTAAATTTTAGAAGCTAGATTATTCTAACTAATGTTTAGTATAGCAGTATTGGTCTACTAGTATTTACATTTCTATATCCTTTCAAACTGCTGGTACATGTTTAATATGTTGTACTATATCTATATATTTTATGTGCTATTTTAATTTAACAAACACCGACATTTCTCACCACTCAGCCCTCGAAATTCGCGACGGCAATCAGCAAAGCCGTCACGAAAGCTATCGCAAACTTGATTTACGACAGCATTTCATTGCCGTCGCAAATCTGTGAGTGGTGAAAAGTATCTAGGCATTTCTCTCTGAACTCTGTCCAATTACAAATCCCAGAAAAAAACATAAATTTATTATCGTGTATAGCTCAGTTTCCTCAATAAATATAAATTGGTTTATTCCAGTATAGAAGCTTATGAAAGTAAAGTTGAGATGTTATACATGTAGTTTAGCATATTATTACAGCAGTGGATTATATATGAATAATTTTGACAGCATTATTCTTTTCTTTAAAATTGCCGCTGTAGTGCCGTTGCAAAATCGATTTGCGACGGCACTTAACTGCCGCAGCAAATTTGTCCGAATTTCAAGGGCTGCCACTTAAATACAAATATAGAAGATAGACTTTGAGCCACAACTAACCTAAAATCTCTCAACATGTGTGTCAGATTCTCTACAATGTTTTAAACTTGGGTTTAAAAAAAAAAAAAATTAAATCTATTAAATTTGCATATGGATACACATGTATTAATAGATACAAAAAATGGCATCCAAACGAAAACTGAGAAACATTATGTTAAAGTTAAGATCTTGCATTGAATACTATTCCAGATCGAAATTTTAAAGCAATTGTTTGTTTCATTGTGCTGTATTTATGTATTTAAATAATCCCATTAAAAAAAAAAGTATGACTGTTAAGATAATACTTGTGATAAAAAACAAAACAAAACATTTATCTGTTTTCTTCAAATCTGTACCCATTGATCCGGAGTGAAATAATGTTCAGTTGTCACGAGCTTTAGCGAGTGACAAATGAAAATTATTTCACGAGGGACATAAATTTATTAATAACTGGTACGGAAATTGTTATTCTATTTTTTACCTGAGCTATTTTTTTTCTCTCTAAAAACCTTTATTTTGGACATAAATGCACGTATATGTACAGAAACCACTTTGCACACGGTTCTGAGTATTGTTCATAGATAATTTTCAAGAACAAAAGTTCTCTTTATTCTGGTACAAAATCTATAATGGATTGCATTAAAATGACATTTTAGCGGGCAGCATGGCCCAGTGGTAGAGTGCCCGCCTGATGCGCGGTCGGTCTAGGATCGATCCCCGTCAGCTGACCACTGGTTTTTTTTCTCGACATAACCATATGTCCGACGCCGATATAACCGTAATTAAAATGTGTTGAGTGCGTCGTTAAACAAACCAAAAAACATAAATTAAAAAAATGACATTTTGTTATAAATTTAACAAAAAACAACAACAACACACACACACACACACACACACACCAAAAAAAACAAAACAAAAAAACAGCCGTAAACGCACAGTCTTATTGTATGTGTTTGCCTAATCGCAATGATGTCATATTTGGTACCAAAAAGGCCACTGGTTTTAAGCGTCAAACCATCCAATAGTATTGTTCGTGAGAAATTATTATTTTTATTTTCCCCATTATGAGTGCCTTCTGGGGTAAAAAATGTATAAATATAATAACAGTTAATTATTGATTATGTATCTTTGCGGGATAGGACAGTCAATAGAATGGAAGAGCTTTGCGTTTAAATTTGTTGAAGCACAATACGAATATATGATAATGTTGGAAGGATTTTTCAGATTTGTAACCTGTCTAACATTTTACACTGTCGGGGAATCGTTTAATTTTCGTCAACATCTGCTGTAGAACAACACTTACAAGTTTCAGACTGAACTTTACTACATTTCTTTGGTCACCTACCGAGTCTCATAACAATAGCAATGAGGTTGTTTGTTTGTTTTTTATGGTGCAGTAACATTTTGCATTAATTTACTGTATCTGTATCAAAATCATTTTTGCTTTTAGCGGAAATGGCGTCATTTGGCGAATTTGACATACAGGCATAATATATTACAAAATTGTACAGGCATATTGCAAGATTTTACAGGCAGCTTTTCACTTTCAGGACAAATATACAAGTGCTTATTTCCAATATTATTACCCACATAGTAACATAGTAAAATCTACTCAAAAATAATGAGTGGAACATTGTTTATTTTCAGTTTCTACATGTATCATTAAGTACCTTTTTGTAGTAGATTTGACCATATTTATAAAACATGCTTAATAACAACCCTTATTGTATTTGGTATTTAAAAAATGGAAACTCATTTGATTTTACATAATTCATGGGTGCTGAATCCAAACATAAATGTTGTCAACAGATCTTTTGCCAGGGTTCATACAGGTTTGTGAAAATAAAATTCAAGCACTTTCAAGGACTTTTTCAAGTATTTAAATTAATTTTTCAAGGACACAAAAACATGTTATAAATACATTTGCCTGGTAATAAAAAGTAAACTGACCAGTTTTACAGCTTTACTCTCCAGTTTTAATTCTAAAAACAATATTTTAATGCTTAGACTTAGATGCACCAGTTTACCGGACTGTATAATATCGAACTCGGCTTGTCCGCATCTTGAGCGCGGACGTCGCTGAACTAATCTGTGACGTCATTTCCCAATAGCGCTATGGCTGTTTGCCTATTATCACTCATCAGTAAACCCCAGTCACAAAATGTATCGAGTTGAGAAACAAAACAAAGTAAACACCTGATCATTTATTCAAATTACTAACATACAGACTTCGTAACGTTACCTTACCCTAGTTCACCAATGTAAACCTCGTATGCAAGCGTCGACGTTTGCATACGAGGTTTACATTGGTGAACTAACCTTACCCATGCTTGCTACATTGAATGCTTTACAGCATAGTCTGCATCGGTCACACACAAAAGCCAGGTATCGTTAAATGTACCCTTGCCTGGCATGTTAAACAAATTTTCATGGTCAATTTAACAATCAAACAATGGCTTTTCCGATGATGCACAACACATGTCCGCATGCACAAATACTTACACCCAATCAGAGAGCAGTATTTGTGAATATTTAACTTCCGTGGACAGCCGAAGCACATATTTGGAGGGAATGACACAGGATTTTCGATTGACGCGTAAAATGTACGGAACCGAATACTTTTTTTTTTTACTAAAGCTAGGTAAGGAATGTTCCTGAAAATAAAATTCAAGGACTTTTCAGACTTTTTCACAAAAATAAGATTTTTCAAGGTTTTCAAGGCGTTGAAAATACATTACCAAAATTCAAGTACTTTCAAACACTTCAAGCACCTGTGCGAACCCTGTTTTGATTATTTATCTATAAAAGTTCAAGATGGCCAACAAATATATACAAAAACAAAAAAATATAATAACAAGGATTTTATATGGGGTACATTTATATTATTATAGGCTATGTTTATGTCTTTTGTATCCAGTAATAAATATTTGATACATCTGATGTTTAAATTAACCAGATTACAATAATTCCAAGATGGCCACCATGTGAGTATTAAATCCCAAAATGTAATATCTGCTTTTAATTGGGGGTACATTTATTATATTAGTGATCATTCCTAGTTAGTTTATATGTGAACGAATTCACTCTTGATACTGATATGATGTTGTAATCTGATTACAATCATTTCAAGATGGCCACCATGCATCTATCAAAGCAAGAAACAATTACATGTATATATATATAATTGGGATACATTTATACTATCATTTGCCATTCACAGCTATAACGCAAGGCTGCCTCTTGTTCTCAGGTCACTTCCGGGTGAGAATTCATTGTCACGGTCCACTATAGTTCCTAATTATGGTTCACACATTCACTTAAAGTTATGTCATAAGCGATACCTACGTCTCAGCCATGATGCAACGCTGCCCGTTATTATCAACCTGCAAACTTGTTTTAAAAAAGTATCGATTCAAAATCTTCCATAAACTGATAAATATTTATAATGGGTAGCCTAATAAGTAGAATACACAACTCACTACTCGACAATACGGTTTATTTTGTACTTGTGACGGTCAGGTTAGGTCATAGTGTTTTACGTCTACTTGTGTGGTCAGTTCACATCAATTCACTCGAGCAAGATAAACGGTATTGCCTCGTAGCTCATTGAGTATTCTCTAACTGATCGTAACTTACCAGAAATGAGCCGTCAGATGCGTAAGTACTCCACCGGTCTTCTTCGTCAAAGGACGAGCGGCGAGAATCGATCAACTCGCTTTTTGTCTGATCACTGACGCTGGCTCGGTTCAGAGTGCGTGACAGCCGGTCAACGTCGTCATTGATGACCGAGCTCCGCCGGTGGTCCGCGCCTGAAGTGGTTGCCTGGAAACCGTTCTCGAAAGAGCTCCTCTTAGAAGACGAAGAATGCGACGATGAACTCGATGTACCACCGAGGTCGAAGAGGCTAGACGATCTCTGACGCTGCGACAACCCGCTCGGCGTTCGAGGAGGAGGCTCGGTGGGGCTGGATCTGCGCGCCACTGTACTAGTACCCGTGATATTCGAACCGTACCGAGAAGACGTCGTGCCGGGAGACTGGTATTCTGTCATTTTACTCGAAGACGCATAAGATGTTGATGCGTTGCCGTATCGACTTGTAGACGATGTGGCGTACGGGTAATCCAGCCCACTGTAGTGATTACCAATACCTCTGTCGTAATCGGCCTTGTTCTTGTTCGGAGTTAATCGCCCCATACTTGTCACGTTGGACGTCCGAGGCTTAACACTGTTAGTGGTAGTATATGAGTCAAGCCTTAATTTGTGCCCGTATTCATCATAAGGACCACTTCCCCCCGGAGGCAAAGGGCGTTTGGATGAATAGTAAGATGATCCACCATATCTTGATGAATAAAGACTGGAGTTGCCATAGCTACTACTAATGGGCATCCTCTGCACTCTGACCGACGAAGAATACAAATAGTCTGATATGATCCGTCTGAAGAAAAAAAAAATTATATTTAAAAAAGTTAAAAGATTAAGAAATTACCCTATGCCATAGAGAACTTACGTTAAAACATTGAACATGACTAACTAATCCAAACTTTATTTATGACTGCGCCCATTTGTTACTACATGTGTATTGAGTCTACCTGGAAATGTATGAATATATACATATAAATGTACATATTTACAGGTCAGGGATGTAAAGAACTTGCGATGTAGAAGCATGTGTGCTCTAAAAAAGAACACTTCCGGTACTCAGTGATTCCGCCTTCCAGGGTTTGTCTCAAGGTTACAACATAGATTATTAGTTTCGTTTAGTATTTCTGCGGTGGAATGTGCATGTTGTAAAGAACATTTCGAACATAAAAGTTGACGATTTCGGATAAAAGGAATTCACACACAATTCAAAGGTCCTGGAAAGCACAATCACCGAATGGGACGCTACGCCACGATAGAGGTCAGCGAGCTTACAATACTCCTGGCGAAGTTTGCTGCAGCTTAGCTGAATGTTGGTGCTGTGGTGTTTCTTCCTGTAGTGTGTGTATTGGTGATTGATATGTGGATTTATTTTTAAATCAGTGAACCTGAACTGTTTTGTGGGCAGCGATTGCAAAAATATTACATAACTTGATCTCTGACTGTAAGAGAGTTTTAACAACTGTCCAAATGTCCGTTTAGCTCTGTCGTATTGTCATCTGTTCGTTAACGCAGTTTCGAATAAACGCTTACATTATCAAAACCGGTAGCGGACGTAAATTAAAAAAAATTCGGAAATAGTCACGCGATACCAGCCCTCTAAATTCGCGACGACAATCGGCAGTGCCGTCGCAAAAGCTATCGCAAACTTGATTTGCGACATCATTTCATTGCCGTCGCAAATCTGTGAGTGGTGAAAAGTCTGTAGGCAATTCTCTCTGAACTCTGTCCAACTACAGATCCCAGAGAAAAGCATAAATTTATTATCGTGTGTAGCTCAGTTTCCTTAATTAATATACATATTGGTTTATTCCAGTATAGAAGCTCACGAAAGTAAAGTTGAGGTGTTATGTTTTAGTATATTATTACAGCAGTGGATCATATATGAATAATTTTGACAGCATTAATCTTTTCTTTAAAATTTCCGTCGTAGTGCCGTTTCAAAATTGATTTTCGACGGCACTTAACTGCCGTAGCAAACTTGTCTGAATTTCAAGGGCTGCTATACGGGAGTTCGAGTTCGAGCGTCAAAATTTCTACGTGCGTTAACCGTATAGCTGACACGAAATAGGTCACGTATGCGAGTTAAAAGACGTGTGGTAAAGGTCCGTGTGAGTTATAGGGTGTCTACTAAGCCGAGTGAATGGGTATAAGAGGATACGGTAGTTTGAATATATTTAAAGAGCTATAATTTGGCCTAATAAATAAAACAAAGAGTACCGGTGAGGTAGATGATACGCCCATCACGAGTTTGATCGAAAACCATATCTATATTAGTGTATATGTTACGGGTATGATTCAATTCTAATTATGTGACATTTTTTTGCAATGAGATGGATGAACACTTTGTTTTAGACCAACCACCATCCCAAGTTTTTCCTACATATGAGGATTGGAAGTCTTGTACGCACCTGTGTGAAAGACATGGTCTGGACAAGGATTTACTGTTATGTGCAGTAAACCATGAAAAGTAAGTCACAGTAACCTGGTAATAGTACTCGACACAGCGCCATCCCAAGTTGTTCCTACATGTGAGGTTTGATGGTACTGTATGCACCTGTATGCAAGATATGGTCCGAACAAGGATTTACTGGTCCGAACAAGGATTTACTGTTATATGTGCAGTAGACCATGAAAAGTAGGTCACAATGACCTACTAAAAGCACGTGATACAGCACCATCCCAAGTTGTTCCTACATGTGCAGTTTGATGGTCCTGTATGCATCTGTATGCAAGATATGATCCTAACAAGGATTTACTGTTATATGTGCAGTAGACCATGAAAAGTAGGTCACAGTGACCTAATAGTAGTACGCGACACACCGTCATCCCAAGTTGTTCCTACATGTGAAGTTTGATGGTCCTGTATGCACCTGTATGCAATATATTTTCCAGACAAGGATTTACTGTTATGTGCAGTAGACCGTGAAAAGTAAGTTGCAGTGGCCTAATAATAGCACTTGACACAACGCCATCCCAAGTTGTTCCCACAGGTGAGGTTTGGTACTGTATGCATACGTATGCAAGATATGGTCCAGACAAGGATATACTGTTATGTGCAGTAGGCCGTGAAACTTAAGTCACAGTGACCTAGTAATAATACGTGACACAGTGTGATCCCAAGTTGTTCCTACAAGTGAGGTTTGATGGTCCTGTATGCATCTGTATGCAAGATATGGTCTGGACAAGGATTTACTGTTATGTGCAGTATGCCGTGGAAAGTGGGTATCAGTGACCTAGTAATAGTACGCGACACACCACCATCCCAAGTTGTACCTACATATAAGGTGTGTTGGTCCTGTATGCAAGGTACGGTCCGGACAAAGGATTTACTGTTATATGTGCAGAAGACCACGAAAGGTCATTTTCTGCCAGAAACACTGAGGAGGTATACAAATGACTTTTCAAATATTTAGAAATGTAAATTTATACATTCTAACATTTATAATCTCGTTAACTTTGGTCAATAGATAGCTTTACAATGTAATTTATTATATATGCGTTTAAACGGCATACCGCGTTTGCCCAAACAGGAACTCAACAAGTTGGTTGCCGGGGTCATAATTTGTATCTGACAAACACGAAGAAATATTACGTATTCAACAACGTTTCCAAATTTCATCTTATAACTAAAATCCTTACAAAGAAAGATATCAGTATATGGACATCCCAGTCGTAACATTAACGACGACGATAAACAACTTTCATTCGGAGTCGTCTGACGTTTGTGGAATGTTTGTTATGCCCCTAACCTACTTCACAATCTCGTTTACAGGTTGCTAACGATCTTGAAGTAACTTGTCTGTTTGAGACACTCAAATAAATGTGTTACCTCGTTAACTATCACAAAAACATACAATAATAAATCATCAAAATAAAAACTTACTAAGTGCTTTTACGGTCCTCCCCTCCCCCGGAACTGGTGTATTGAGTTCAGGTAGAAGTGACTATACACTATCAAACAAAATAATCCACCTAGTTACATAGCCTACCCATTCAATCTTATACATGTGATAAATAAAAGTGTGAACTATTTTTCCGGGGAATCCCCTCTGATATTGTTTGAGAGTAAGCAGAAAGAAATAAAGAAATACATGCTTTATTTAACGACGCATTCAACACATTTTATTTACGGTTATATGGCGTCAGACATATGGTTAAGGACCATACAAATTTTTAGAGGAAACCCGCTGTCGCCACTTCATGGGCTACTCTTTCCAATTAGCAGCAAGAGATCTTTTATTTGCGCTTCCCACAAGCAGGATAGCACAAACTATGGCCTTTGTTGAACGAGTTATGGATCACTAGTCGGTGCAAGTGGTTTACACCTACCCACTGTGCCTTGCAGAGCACTCACTCAGGGTTTGGAATCTGTATCTGGATTAAAAATGCCATGCATCGACTGGGATCCGAACCTTTTTTAGAGTAAGCGTTCTTCGTCATTTTAAGTTTGTTGAACAAAATTATTATTTATTTTAAAATGTATATTGTTATAACAAGACAGGCCGGGGTGGGTGAGTGGATTGTGGGGTAGGCCTGTGCCGCCACTATAGAGGCTGTGTCCCCCGCCCCCTCCCTACTAGAGGTTGTACCTACCACACGGCCACCCCCACCATCAGCCCACTGAAGATATTGTTCCTACAGACCTATATCATACTGGGTGGGATTTAGCTCAGTGGTAAAGTGCTTGCTTGATGCGAGGTCGGTCTGGGATCGATCCCTGTCGGTGGGCCCATTGGACTATTTCTTGTTGCAGTCTGTGAGATAGTGCATGTAAAAGATCCCATGCTGCTAATCCAAAAGAGTAGCCCATGAAGTGGCGACAGCTGGTTTTGTCTCTCAATATCTGTGTGGTTCTTAACCATATGTTTGGTGCCATATAACCGTAAATAAAATGTGCTGAGTGCGTCGTTAAATAAGCATTTCCTTCCTATATCATACTAGCCCCGTTAATGTTTCGCACAATATACAATCTTCCAGCAACAATATCTGACCAACACAACCGTAATACATGATCAGGGGCCCATTCCACGAAGCCGGTTTATCCTAGTAGCACATGTAGCACGTGCTACAGGCCCCACGCTTCAGTGGGCCACGCGGTGGTGTGTATATTTATTTACCCCAGGTCATTTTCCTCTTCTCCACGAGGGGTTGCAAAATACATGTATATATCCTGGGAAGGGGGACCCGCTGTTATTTGTGTTACAAGCCCCGCGGATCCTTAAACCCGCTTTGCTCCAGAGAGGATCCTTTACTGGAGATCTCACCACCTTTGCATCGCCAAAAAGAAAACTGCTACTCCCACACCTGTTTACTAACCAAACACTAGCACCGGACAGAGCTCAATGAAGTAAGTACAACTGTGATGATATACACTCATGAACCACTGTCGTAACGGTGATGATATCAGGTGTTCGCGAAAGTTGAGCATATCCTGCCCCACCGATCACGACTCAATCAGAATTTCAAGCCCTGACGGGCATATGATATCATATTTCTCATTAGTATTATTTTTGTTAAAGAGACATTCCTGAGTTTGCTGCACTTTTTAAGATGTTATCGACTAACAAAGACTTTTTAATGACTGTAATTACATATCAAATATATGTTTCTGCATGAAATATTAGTGGGTGTATATTAAACGTGTTTAAATCGTTCTAATATTTGTACTAGGTTAAATTTCAATCTAATTACAATTAGCTCCACTGGTTAATTACTATTACCTGTGGATCTAACAGCATCCCGTTGGATCTCATGCCCAGTTGACCTTTCATTTGACCAATCAAAACCTTACTTGCAAAATCATGCCAGTGATTTGACAAGAATTTGAAAACATTCGGGATAATGCCAAGGGTATACGAAATGATTCGGGTAAATTAAGAAGTATGCCGGAAACTAATTTCAATATAAAATGTTATATAAAACCAACCCCGTGATGGTATAGCCATAAAATCTGTTTATATTAGTATACAATGTAGAGTTTATTACTGCACTTTTCCACCTGTTTTTTAATGTTGAAATAGACCAACAAGTTCGCCTATTAAATAAATAGTCTCGCCCTATATTTTTAGAATTTGTATCCTCCGGAATAATGCTATAAAAGGCAAAGTGTAATTGGTCGATATTTAAATTGTTATTTATAGATGAAATGTCACCTGGGCATGGGGAGTCCACGCAATGCTGTTAGATCTACTGGTAGACCAGTAGAGCTAATTTTAATCAGATTGGTTAAATTTAATTTTATTTCCTAAAATATTTTTTATTGTATCTACGGAATTATTTGAAGACAGAACAGAACATAACAGAACATTATTTCACTCAAAGCCACCATCCGGTGGCATCAGAGGAGTACATTATATACATTATATATACATATACACGCATACGTTAAGAGACAAGTGTTTATAACAAACACATAAGTACGATTAAACTATATAAAATGGGTTTTCAGGAGGTAAAGTGGTTATTTATAATATTAATAAGTTCACAAAGCAGGGCGACCAACTTTCCGGATTTTTCCGAAAAATCCGGATTTTTTAATCCATACCCGGAATTGCAGAATTAATGCCAAATATCCGGATTTTTTTCCAATTCGCTATCATTATTTTTTTTTTGAATGCAACCATTTCTGAATATATTTTTAATTTTCTATATTTTTAAATCCCGAGTTAAATTGCATCTGCTATATTGGAGTTAAGTGTAATTACTAAGGAGTGTTGTCATTGGCTATCTTTGTTATCAACCGACCAATGAAAATGTTTGTAACAATCCAGTAAACTGAAGCCATAACAT
>JAECMU010279877.1:1711-12707 GCA_016106625.1 Dracogyra subfuscus | reverse complement strand
CTCTCTCTCTCTCTCTGTGATTCGGAACAAAACAAAAACCCAAACTAAAGTCAAACAAACAAACACCACCACCAAACAAACAAGGAAAAACAACAAAACAAACAAGCAAAAAAACACAGAAAAAAAGAGAAAAAAAACCTCTTTAAAATGTATCGTCATGTACGAGTAATTTAAAAAAAAAACTATTTGACATGCACATTTTGAAACCAACTTATTATCCATGGAAATGGGTAGACCAGATACATTTACAAATACACATATACGCCTAAAACAAACCTCCCCCCAAAAAATAAATAAATAAATAATTAATAATAATAATAATAATAATAATAAAATCATAATAATAATAATAATAATAATAATAATAAATACAATAAAATAAAACCAGAAAAGAAAGAAAAAAGTAAGCAAACAAACACCATAAAAACAATCATAATTATATGAAAAGAATCGAAGAATGCAACACTGTTTTATAGTCAATATAACATCTAACTAACTATCGTTTGCCTAACTTTGGCATCTCAAAGTATATATAAAAATATTCTCATATACTAAATTCCTGTATATTTTATCCTTTATATTCCGTTATCATTTATCAATTTTATTTTATTTGCATTAACCAATGAATAAAGGTGGAATACTATTATAATAAACTTACCTCCACCATTTCTGTTACAAATGTATGGGAATCGCCATACATTGCCCAAGCCAACACAAAAACCGACCAGCGACAGTATGTAATCTAACTTGCTTCCCCACTGTCCCCTGTCGGTTGTTGCACTATGAACCACATCTATGTCCACGTCGACTTCACCCCCAGCGTCATGATGTCGTGATAGGAGATGATTTAGCTGAAGATCTTCCTTGTTATTCCCATCAGTTTCCTCCATCATCGTAGATTTCTGTTTAAAAGCTCAAATTATAGTCCACGAGTAAGGACGAATGTTCATAGTGATTTGTGTCACGGTCTACATCACTAAGGATGGAAAATGTATGATTTTATAACAGTAATACCAGTTGTAGTTTAGGTTTACACCTTTTTTCGGGACTTTATTGTACCCGAATGTTTGTTCGACTGCAACGCATTATTTATATCATTTGTAAGTTACTAACATGCGTATTCATATGCTACTTTTATAAAATATTTCGATATGCATTTTATTATTTTCTAATATAAACGCTATAAAGATCCTGTGAACTTGAAATGTACTTTGCATCCTTTTCATTGTAAATACAGTTTCAACAATACCTGTTCCACGTTTTAGAACATCAGCGATCTGATGGAATGCCAAGCACAAAACATGGTATCTCTTTTCTGAGCTAAAGGCAGCTTATTTGTATCATTTGATTGCAGCATGAGCTGAATACAATAGCAAGAATCGGTCAACTTCAACTTGAAAACGCCTGCTATTATACAACCTTGGATACTATTTTACTATTTGTTATTGAAAAGACGTTGCCTTGGAGTATATCGGTTTGTGTTGTCTTCCTTCATTCTTTGACTTGGAAAGTAATTAACTTTGTGTTATTGTTGAACTGATTCCGAAAGGTTCTGAAATGTTTTACAATATATGATGCTATGATACTGTGGTTGATATGTATAGCATGGGACTGTAACTAAGAACAATGAATTACCATTTAAAGGGACACTCCTGAGTTTGCTCCATTGTAAGATGTTTCCGACTAATAAAATATTTCTACGATTACATTTACACATTAAGTATATTTTCTTGTTTAGAATATTAATGTCTGTATATTCAATGTTTTTCTGGTCGTCTTAATATTTGTAAAAAGCCCAAACTCGATTTTGTCTTCAAATAATTTCGTATGTACGAAAATATTTATTTTAGGAAATAAAACGAAATGTAACCCAGTATAAATACTAGAACGATCAGAACCATGCTTAATATAAAGCCACTAATATTTGATGCCGGAAAATATATTTGATATTTAATTACAATCGTTAAAAAGTCTCTGTTAGTTGATAACATCTTAAACTTTGCAACAAACTCAGGGATGTCCCTTTAAATGGTAATTCATTGTTCTTAGTTACAGTCCCATGCTATACATATCAACCACAGTATTAATACATGTTGCGTGTCTTCCATCGCATAATTTGTTTAGCAACATTGATTTACCACCTCCAAAACCTTGATTGTAAATCACTGTTTACTACCTGGGCCAAGTCAATCCCATCGACAATAGTTAAATATGTTCGTTTAAAGTAATTGCTTATGTCAAGTTCAAGGCCCATGGTAGAGGTATCAATGAATGTTCATGGAAGAGGTATCAATGAATGTTCATGGAAGAGGTATCAATGAATGTTCATGGTAGAGGTATCAATGAATGTTCATGGAAGAGGTATCAATGAATGTTTCACGGAAGGGTTATCAATGCATGTTAAATGATATTTCGAAATTATGCCCTGTGCCAGCTCAACGATGAACTCAAAGATAGTCTTCAATTTGGTTTCCTGGCACATATTACTAATTTTTCAGCTTTTCTTATTCTGATTTGGTCATGGGATTTCATATTATATACAGTTGCTCACCCTTGAAGGTTACAAAACATGGCTTTCCATCAAGTCAAAGGCAGTATCCATTGTAACTGCCTTTGCAGTACATATATTATCAGCAAATGCATTTAATCAACTTTGAATGAGGAGTACTGCCAGTACTATGAAACATATTCATCATCCTTTAAATGTTTGACCTTGGAAACTGTTTGTGATGACAAGTTGATTGTCTGCTGTATCTTCTTAGCACCAGAATTTAGCCTTTAGCCTGCTGTGACATCCAGAGTCCGGGCATATTTGTTCACTTTAACTTAGTGAGGTTTTTTTTAGGAATTTGTCAACAAATATTGTTGCCACACATCTGATCAAACATTCTGCCAATCTGAAGACTTCAAACATATCACGTAAGAGTGATGATATGCAAGATGGGTTTTGTGCTTGATAAGTTGGTGTGTATGCGCCATAATACAGCTTGTCGATGTGAAGCACCCTGTAATCACTAACCTAATAGCGCAATTCCCACATGATATGTTCATAGAAGTCTAACTGATGCATCTATGCATGTGGGGTATAACAAATGAATGAATGAATGAATGAATGTTTAACGGTACCCCAGCCGAACAATGCATCGGCTATTGGGTGTCAAACTATGGGAAATGTAAACACAATGAGATGATCAATATCAATATAAAAATCAAACAGTAAAGTTAAAACACAGTGTAAAAGGCTGTGCAAAAATACAAATATCACAGTTAGATAATATTTAGGAACTACAAATACGTTCGTGTGTCAAATATATTTTTTCGATGTTCTCTCAGATGGGTACACTTCAACAAATGCTAAATACTCTTCCTTTCTGGTGTAGAAACATTGTAATAAATATTTTCAGAATGTTTTAACATTGCTAAAACTCAACTCTGCCATTTGATTCCGCAGTAATATTAAATTGTATGAAACGTATACAGATGATTCACTTCACTGTATTAATTCAATTCATAAATAAGTAAACTTGAATATAATAACAGTTTCTTGGTTTGATATATTAAGTTGTGGAGCATGCCTATTTGGGTGCGACCATGTGCTAGTACCTTCCGCGGATTATTTTTACAAAGATTCAGTTATACATAATAATACGTTTGTAGTCATGGTTATGTCACAAACAAAAAATAAAATGCATGGCACCCGTGGGTTTTGAATCAATAGCATGCACTTGTAATCTGTGTTAGTCTACTGAGAGCTCATATTAATGACATCTCAGCAACATATAACGTCAAATGTACTTTAAATATAGGACCCAAGTAGTATTTAGCAGCCTAATGTAAATGTGTGTGCAATAAAATTCCTGAAACAAAACATTTGAGCGTATCAACCTAAACTTCAAGTGCAATTAGTTGTGAATGGCGGAAATTGCAATACATAATGGACAAACACGTGTTGCATGATACCTTAATCCTCTAGGGATGACACAATACGTCTTCTATTTGTCTAATATATATTCCACTGACTTGGTTCTCCCTTATTGTGGCCCGTCCCACACTAACACATATTCCATAATGCGTTTTCCATTGATATATTGCAATTCACGAAATAGCGGTTATGTTATAAAATGTGTAATTACACCGAACATCCTGCAGCAGAACATTATTTATAGAATGTAAGTAATAACTTGGTGTCCAAATGAGCTTCTGTTGTAATTAGAACCTTTAAAGAGAGTGGTTAAGGTGCTGAACCTGAACTTTATGTTAAATTTCTACTGAAAAATAAAACTGTGTGAATTGTATTTTGTATTGTTACAGAAACAATTGTTATACGAGACTGTAATCATCAACTGATTTCAATATTGTTAATATATCTGAATTTTCCTATATACTACCTCTCAATCCTCCACATGTTTTAATCCCAAATACGCTTTTAATATGGTCACGCTTTAGGAAATCTGTAGTGTCACCAAACGGTTAGATACACACAGAAAGCTGTGAGTCTTGTAATGTTATCATAGTAGACGTACTAAAAATGTTTTAAAAGATATTACGTTATTGGAAGGTGTAGATGAGACTGGAATATGTAGATGTAGGAAGAGCAATTACAAGCTGATAGCTATGTGTATGCATTTCATTACATTAGTTTTGTATTGGGGGTTTAAATTTTAAGGACGCTGTTATGACTGATGCAGAAGGACTTGGGGAAAGTGTACACAAATATGAAGGTGGTGGTGAACATGTCAACACAACTGTCTGGAAGTAAGAGTGATAGTATGATAATAAAATATGGTGTTTGCAAACGATGGGAACGTTTTTGTATTTGACTAATTTTATTGACAAAGTGTGTGTTAAATGTCATTCAGTCTGTACTTTACGGTATTCGGTTAGCACGTAAAGTTCGAGCATTGTCTGATCCGACTGAAAATCATTATATGCTAAATTTGTGTTCCCACAGTAAAGAAAGCCATTGTTACCTCTAGACAGATTAGACGTTTGTGTCCCAAGACTCTACAGAGGTGTTAATTCCGAGAAAGTTAGCAGTCATTGTATTGTGTTCTTCAGGATTTGTATGTGTTGGCCAGGTTAGTACTTTGGAATCTAAGTATTGCCACAGTATCCTCACGGAATGAATGAATGAATGTTTAACGAAACCCCAGCACGAAAAATACATCGGCTATTGGGTGTCAAACTATGGTAATGGGGAAAACATTAAATGCTAAAATACATCAATATAAAAAAAGCAACTGGTAAATAAAAACACATTGTAAAGGACTGTGTAAAAATACAAATATCACAGATAGATATAATTAAAATTGAGAATAAAATTCAGTATCTCGTAAAAAGTGTAAAACTAATTCTGGATGGAATCGAAAGAATTCCATCACATTTTGATGGCCAAAAATATCTTTCCGAGGTCCTGACAAATACTTACACTCCACCAAAATGTGGCAAACCGTCAGAGTACGCCGACAGTGCTCACACTGAGGTGGAGGATCTTTCTTCAAGATCGAACACAATTTTAGGCGGTGTAATACACCATGGTGGTAAAACAAAATATGAAAGAGTTTCCAAAGTGTCTGAGAAATCAATGTTGGAAAGTGATACAAAAAAAGTGCTTAATGCGAAGACCAAATAAACGAATAGCATTAGGCCTTGCATCAAACAACTTCATATATTTGTTGTCAAACACCGCATTATATGTAGGATGTGTTGGTAATGATTTCGTCTTGGTTGCATACTGCAGTGAAAGCTTTGCACGTCTAGCAGCCACACACGGTTCGTGTGCATCAACGTGCAAGCTCTCTACAGGAGATGTTCTAAACGCACCAAAACAAAGCCTAAGTCCCTGATTGTGTATAGGATCTAGCATCTGCAAGTAACACTTGCGTGCTGACCCATAAACATTGCATCCATAATCAAGTTTTGATCTAATTAAAGATCTATACAGACGGTGCATAACCTTGCGGTCTGCTCCCATTCTGTATTACCAATAACTTTTAAAATGTTGAGGGCTTTCAAGCCTTTCTTTTTCACATATTTAAGATGGGGCACAAAAGATAGTTTCCTGTCAAAGATAACCCCCAGAAATTTAGTCTTCTTCACAACTGGAATTGGATTTTTGTCCAAAAACAACTGTGGATCTAAGTGGAGACCTCGCTTCTGGCAGATATGCATACAAACCGTTTTTGACTTTGAGAATCTAAAGCCGTTGTCAGTTGCCCATTTCTGAAGTTTATTCAAACAAAGCTGCATCTTACGTTCAATGATACTCATATTGGACGATCTATAGCAAATCTGAAAATCATCGATATATAACAAAGCAATCCACACCAGGTGTTAAACACTGGGTGATGCTGTTAATTTTCACAGAAAATAAAGTTACAGACAGGATACTACCTTGAGGCACGCCCATCTCCTGTGGGTGAATGTCTGACAAAGTCAACCAACCCGGACTTTAAAAGATCTATCTCTTAAAAAATGAGATATAAAAACAGGAAGTCGACCTCTAAGGCCCATGCCATGGAGGTCGTTTAAAATTCCATACTTCCACGTGGTATCGTAAGCTTTCTTCAAATCAAAAACACACTGAAACCAAGTGTTGATTATGGATGAAATCTTCACTACAAAACGTTTCAAATCTAACAAGATGATCAACCGTGCTACGTCTAGATCTGAACCCACACTGCACGTTAGTGAGCAATTTATTGGATTGAAGATACCAGACAAATCTACGATTAATCATTCGTTCCATGGTTTTACATATGCAACTTGTCAAAGCGATAGGGCAATAACTAGTAGGATTAGTTGGATCCTTACCAGGCTTGGGAATAGGAATGATAATAGCTTTCCTCCAATCAGAAGGCAAGTCTCCAGAAATCCAGATGTTATTAAAAATATTCAAAAGAACTATCAAAGATGATTCAAGTAAATGTTTCAATAACTGATAATGAATTTCATCTGGTCCTACTGAAGTACCATGGGCTCTACGAAGAGCATCCTGCAATTCCTCCATAGAGAAATGCCTGTTGTATACTTCAGCATTTGCAGATGAAAAATTTATGGACTGCTTTTCAGCTTAATTTCTAACAAATGTAAAAGCATCTGTACTGAAAGCAGAAGATGAGAAAAGTTGTCTGCCAATGCATTGGTAATGTCACGATGAGATGTGACATCTGTGTCATTGACAGACGTATCCTCACGGAGACAATGTGTTCCGGTTCCATGTGGATTCTCTGTCACTTTACACAATAATTTGGAGTATTATGATAGTATTTCATAATATTTAGTATATGACAAACATACATACCTTGCGAGCCTTTCACCACCAAATATGGATACGCGAATAGTAATGGCAAATATGTATGATCTTCCCATGTGTTACACTTATTTATTACCCTAGTTAACAGGCAAAGCACATACTCATTTACATACCAGCGGCATGTCGGTACTAAATATGCACTGGTTATTGCATATATTGGAGAAAAGTAACAAAGACAACAAACCATATTCTGCAAATGGCGACTGGAAAATCACTCTTTGCATAACCTCAAGGCGAATGTTTTGACTATCATTGAAAAGTTGGCATGTATTGACCCCAGCAACCCATCTGCCCCACCCCCCCCTCCCAATCTCCCCCCCCCCCCCCCAAACAAAAAAAAAGAAGAAAGAAAAGAGTACTTGGCATACATTAAACCATCGATGAATCGGTATAATGATATTCAAATATTTGGACCGGCTGGGGTTAAAGCAATTATTTTGAAATAGCCAGTTGACAACTAAGCAAAATAACAACAAAAAACCTCCGAACTACTCCTAATGACAGGGCTGTTGTCATATGTTTAGGTTGACAACTAAACAAAATAACAACAAACAACCTCCGAACTACTCCTAATGACAGGGCTGTCGTATGTGAAGGACAACACATACATATGTGTAATTCATAAAATGCAGTAATATATAGATAAAATAATCTAGACAACATATTCTTTCCTCAACCTGAAAACACATATGGATGTATGAACCGGGTTTGAGTGGTGATGAAGGTGGGTACTCGAGGAATAAATGAATGGATGTTTAACGACACACCGGCTATAGGGCAAATGCAAACAAATAAAGTGATGATCAATGTAAACATTCAACAGTTAAATTAAAACACAGTGTAAAGAATTGTGCAAAGAAATACACATTTGACAGATAGAAAAACAAATTGGAATAAAAGTCAGTATCTGGAAAACTTATAATAAAAGTTCTGGATGGAATCAAAATGATTCAATCACATTTCTTTGACCAAATATACTGGAAGAAAAAACTTCCGATTTGTACATATAGTATTTGTTGTGTTAAAGAATTCATTGTGTAATGACATTATATAGGTATTATTAGCCCTGAGCAGTATTATCATGATTCATGAATGTTGTGGATTATTTTTGCACTATTAATCGTCGACAACGTGAATTTCAGTGTGCACGTGCATGCATGGTTCGACATGTCCCGTGTAGTATTCGGTTAATTTGTTTTACTTGTCTTTCTCACATTATTGTCAAGTGAACGAAAACGCTTCAATTTTTTTTCAAATATTAAAGGTGTTTGTTTTTTTTTTACATTGTAGCATTTGTAGTATGCCAAGAATACCCAATAATTACGCGAACGGGTGATTGGCATGCTTGTTGCTGGCATGTCGACAGAAGACGTTGCAAGGCATGTTGGGAGTTCTAGTCGAGCGATACGAAATCTTCGCGTAAGATTTCGAACGACAGGAAGCACCAACAACTTGCTACGTTGTGGACGTCCGCAAGTTGTAACGCACGTCTACCATATGAGAAATGAACGCTATGCTGACTGTTGTGTTTTTGAACGAGATTGTTTTGGGGGTGGGGGTTCTGACATGGTCTGGACAGCCATTGTCCAGTGATTATTATTGCTGTCCCTATATTCTGTTAGTGTTGGTGTGAGCCCTTGTTTCTTTATTGTCACCATCATATATTGCCAAACACAAAACATACACATTTAAAGTGATATTTGTTTTTATTTGGCATTGCAAGTTGTGCAGAGTGAAACAAATGTAAAGTAGTAAATAAAAACACTAAATACATGTCGCTAATCATCTATTATATTCTATTGTACTTTTCCTAATTATATTGTTAAAGCAGCATTCCCTGGAATATTTTTATTATTTAAGCATATAGCGGGCAACATAGCCCAGTGGTACAGTGCCCGCCTGATGCGCGGTCGGTCTAGGATCGATCCCCGTCAGCTAACCACTGGGTTTTTTTCTCGACATAACCATATGTCCGACGCCAATATAACCGTAGTTAGAATGTGTTGAGTGCGTCGTTAAACAAAACAAAACAAAACTATTTAAGCATATCGAATAGAAAATTCAATTACGTTTGGTTCATATATGATGCCGCACTCCGCATTGGTTTCTCTACACTAGCTTATCCAGTTAAAAAAACAAAAAAAACAAGTGTTTTGGAAGTGGTACACTTTTGACCGGCTCCTACTGATCTCGGTTTTAAGTGTGGGATCCCCCAACAAGAGATCACGTGAGATTTCGCAATTTTTGAACAAATTTAACTGTCTTTATTGAGGGTCATCTGATAGCTCCAAAATATATTTATAATCATAGAGGTATGGTACAATACATTTCCAAGGGTCGGTGGAGGATTTGCCTTGAAATTTTGACAGAATGAATTAATGAATGTTTAACGACACCCCAGCACGAACAATACATCGGCTATTTGGGTGTCAAACCATGGTAATGCAAATAAATAAAGTGATGATCAATATCAATATAAAAATTCAAGGTTTAAACAAAAACAGTGTAAAGAAGTGTACAAAAACACAAATATCACAGAATGTTACGGATACTGAATTCTACTCAAAACTTCAATTTTGAGCTGTATTGGCCATTATCAGAGATAATGTTACACCCCTGCACCACGGTGACGTTACAGCACGCGCAGGGCGAAATCTTGACAGTGACCAGCGGCTAGCAAACGCGTTACATGTAAGGGGGTATTAATAATTACGTAACGCTCTAGGGGTGGAGGAAGAGGGCGGTATGTTCAATATTCCTAACATTTATGAAGACTATATTTCTTTTTTTTAAATGCGCGGTCGGTCTAGGTTCGATCCCCATCGGCGGGATTGTTCAAGCCAGTGCGCCATGACTGGTATATGAAAGGTCATGGTATGTGATATCCTGTCTGGGATGTTAAATATAAATGATCCCTAGCTAAAAATAAAATAAAATAATAAAATAAATATATTTAAAATGTAGCGAGTGTCCAAGGCGCGTGTACAGTGTTTTCAGCGGGGTTGGGTGTTATAGAATGCTTTGAGCGAAGTTTATATGGGGCCATTTTCCCCAGAAAAAAAAACAAGACAAAAGAGGGGGGTGGTGGTCAGGGAATGATTTCAAACCCCCCTCCGTTGCAAATGCGCCCGTTTCCTCACTTAGATTATATGTCAAAATTACCAAACGCAGATGATTATTAAATCAATATGTTCTAACAATTATGTCGTTAAGCAAAACAAACTAACTTTACACTTTCCAAACGAAATAATATTTATTTTAAATGTGTCGATTTTACCACACTTAAAATTAAAAAGTGAAAACGGTCATTTTTCTCTCTAGTATATTTTATTACAAATATATATACATGATCAATGTGTTAGGCAAACTAAACTGTGAAAGTTCTACTAACACTTTATAAAATAATAGTTCTTAAATAGGAAGGTATGACTGTCGATAATACGTTGCCAAGATCAAAACCGGTTTTAACGAACGAATAGTACGTATGCTCAAGCGAACGTGCTGTGTACAGCGCAATATTCTCATTTCATTGTTTGAGACGAACCCTACAATTTCAAATCCGCAAACGCACATGTTGACTGAAATTGACAACAAGCTGTCGTTTGTGGTTTGCCGAGCAATGGCCGCTCAGGCACCGAATCGATCGTATACATTTGACGTTCTCCGTTCATGGCGAACACA